>OX459063.1:10363565-10635595 GCA_949775005.1 Orthosia gothica
AAACAATTTGTTGGAAAGGTAAATGTGTCACATCAAAGCTCGATAAAGTTCCGTTCCGATGTTCCGTGGAAGGAAATTAAAATTCCTGGAAAGTACGAGCGTATTGCGACTGAACGTAGGGTTACCGGGTAAATGTACTTGTTCATGTAGGTAGGTACCTACTTACCATATTTTAAGTCAATGGAGTTTAGACTGTAATTTCAGTATTCTTTTGCATGTTAATGAACATAAACACATAATTTCTGATCTATTAGTTTCAAAGCCGAAAAACTCTCATTAAGCGAAAAAATTGCTCGGAAAGCATTATGGCGTCTGACAAGACGTGGGGCTCTCAGCTAACTAAACAGGACGCACGTAACCTTTTTTTGGTGGGATATCATCCAATGATTTCTCCAGCTCTGGGTAAAGGGAGGGCTTCTCAGACTTTTACTGACTAAAAACCACTCGCGTTCCTTCAGTTCCTTGAACCAGGGCCGCAGTAACTCTTTATAAAATTTAACAGCGACCCAGACAAGCATTGGCCTTCACGGACCCCGTCAGTTTTGCTGTGATCTCTTTGATGCACGCGTGGACCACTACTCGCCGTCGAATCGGGCCTGGTCGTTATCGGACGGCGAGCTACCCATTACTCGCCGTCCGCAAGCCTGCGTCAACGGTGGCCGAGAATCGGCTTGCGACTGCTGACGCCCAGGGCGTCTCCTGCGGTGGCTAGGGGAGTGGGAACGTCTCCATTGCGTCTCCCTCACACGTTCCTCCTCCTCCTTCGCGAGCATTACTGCTTAGCAGAAGGAAGACACAGCTTCCCGAGCCCTCTTGCTCCGTAACATGGCCTGTACCAGGGCCTGACGAGAGAGGTCGTCACAGCCGATCGCCTCCATGAGGATACGGCGGTGCCCCGCTTGAGCTTTGTATGCTCCAACGTGGCCTCCAGGCGATCCACACAATGGTGACAACCGGGCTTTTCCTCCCGCCTATTCCTGAACAATAACCCCCCGAAAAAGCCGTTACCGGTGAGAACCTGCGTCAGGCGTCAGAAAGGTGAGGATGCCGTGGCGCCTCTGCCCAGCGCTGGGTAGCGACAGTCGCTTTCTCCATGTTGCCATGAGATCCTGCTGGAGCCCTGTCCGCCGAGCTGCAATTTGTCGCGGCAGCGGCGTTTCGCTCTGGTTCGCCTCCTCGCGCCAATCCCATACGAGCGCGAGAACTTTTGACACCAGATCCCATGGAGGCTCGCCGCCTCACCGGAGACCGTCCGGTATCCCCGGACTAGCCGGGTGGCCATGGCCCTATGGGACGCGTTCAACCGGCGGGCTGGTCGCCGCCTCAAGGAACGAGGGCGCACTTAGCCTGGGGTAAGAGTTCTCCTTTTATAGTGGCGGATGTCATGAGCTCTTGGATCGCTGCACAATTCTTTAATTATTTCTAAAAAGCCGCACCCAATTAGAAGAGACATTTTTGCACAAGATGAGTAGCAAGAGCAGTGGTGGCCCAGTGGTACGGCCTCGATTTACTCATTATTTTGTGTAATTTCCATCACCACTGCTCACAAAACGGTGAATGAACCCAGCATGTCCTAGAACTAAAAGTGCAACTTGGTGACATCTTTCAACCCGCACTAGGCCTCGACCCATCTCCGCTCAGTGTTGTGCCTGCCAGCCAATTTCTCAGTAGTAGCCTGGAGTATGGAAATTATCCTATCTTATCTTAATATTGTTAGTTGTTGAATTTTATTTCGCTTTCATTTACAATCCTACGTGCTAAAGCGATGAATTAATTTGCATAAATAAATAAAATTAGTATTCGTGGCATATTACCCGCTAATGATCTGAACTAGAACATTTTTTATACCATCATACAAGTTTTAGAAAGTATTTACTCTCTAAAAAAATTGAGAAATAAACTTGAGATTAGCTGTTGGTACCTAACAGATAGAAAGTTACTCCGTGGTGGTACGATGGGTTTTTTTGGAGGAAAACGGCTTTGGCTTTTCTTATATCACTTAATATTTCTATTGGAGCCGCAATATACGCTATACACGCTGCTGGACTAAGGGACCTGGCACTAGAAGAGGTGTGCTACGAACTGGCGCGCCCCGGGCTTCTAGTGGGTACAGACCACTGGGAGTGCATTGTGTCCCGTGAGCTCCAGATCGGCGGCCCTAACCAACCGGCTACATCAAGAACGCACCACCCGTGCACAGAACCGCACCACGCAGCACCATCATAAAATAAGAGAACGTGCTGCATCTGTACGAACCCGACCGAACCATGGGTACATGCAACCAGGAACTCCACAACTGAGTCGAAGCCCACTTCAGGATCGACGCGCTTGGCATACAAGGGAAACCGAGAGTCAAGGCGAGCGATCAACCGGCCATTGACATAGTCGGAAGGACAATGAGACTAGCATGGTTGACAATGGTTGCTCCATTGATGAGCATAGTATACACCCTAGAGAGTTTTAAAGGCGTCTACAGTTTACACACTTGCACAAAAAAGGCCTTCCTTAAAAAGGTGCCTGCCACATTGAACGGTACTGTGCTTCTCGCATCTAACGAAATCCCGCGTCCCTCACCAGGTTATCGGTTCACCTTATGGGCGGTCATCCAACGCTTCGTTTACCGGTACACAGTCGCCACTCCAGAAGGTTTCCTCCCAAACAATTAAGTCTCATAGACCATCCGTTTTGAGAGCAATGTGCTTTGCCTACTGCAACTTAAGTCTGCCAATTCTTCTGTAGATCGCTAAGTTACCTCAAAATTATTCCGTCTACCAGAAAGTTATTTATTTCTAAGAATAAAACGAAACTGAAGCCTTTTCTAGGTATCTGGACACTCTGAGAACCTAAGGGTTATGGTACCAAAAGAAGGAAGAAAGGAAAACATCGTGGAGAAGCCCGGACTTATATATTTACTGTAAGTCTGAAATAGCCAAAACAGAGGCCTTTGAGTTTCCCAGAGGCGGCATAATTAACTCTGACACCAAAGGTGACTACATTCTCACACGAAAAAGAAGGTAGTACCATGTTTTTATTATTGATCGGCTTGTGTTTGACCACTTTCTCACCTGATGATAAGCAGTGATGAGAGAGTGAGGTATGAGAATGTGTCGGAAACCCTTACTTATAATTCCACTCCTCAACACAGTAAAAGGCAAGTATTCCCAAAACGAGTATTTGAATTTTTTTATACGTCGTTCGGTCCGCATGATGGCTACAAAAAACTGCATGAGTAGGTATCATTCCGACCGTTATCATTCATTTTATCATCGACTGTTAATTAAATAACTGAGGCTGAGCTCATTCAGATTTTAATCAAGTGCTGACAATACTTTAAAATTGGTAGCATTTGTTAAAAGGTTCACATTTGGTATGTTCAGGTCCATGGTAAGGTTCACATGTTGACCTCCAATTAAAGAGCAATTTTTAAAAGAATACAACTGAAAAAAATCAATCTGCCTAGCCTTTTCCCAACTATGTAGGGGTCGGCTTCCAGTCTAACCGGATTCAGCTGAGTACCAGTGTTTTACACGGAGTGACTGCCTATCTGACCTTCACAACCGAGTAACTGGGTAACACAGTACCCCTTGGCTAGACTGGTGTAACTATTAAGTAATCTGTGACTGGTGTCAGATCTCAAGCTTCTGATACGTAGTAACTATGTAATCTGTGCTTCTGACTACTCGTAACGACTGTCAAAGATCTTCAAATGACAGCCGGGACCAACGGCTTAAGGTGCTTTCCGAGGCACGGAGGAAACTCGGTATGTTGAAATGGTCACCCATCCACGGACCGACCTCGTCAAGAGTTGCTTAAGCTTGATGATCGACCCGTGCGGCTGTTATTATTTAGCCACGAGCTCCTCCAACACAACTAAAAGTATACAACTAATCAACTTTAAAAAAATAAACGTGATGTTTCATACACTTGTGAGTTAATTAATCTGGCAGATATACAGAGACATGCAGTCGTTGACTCCGTAGTTACTTGAAATAATTTTATAAAAACTGTCTTTTTTTCGTTTCACGGTTTGTAGTTGTAGACCCATCACGACTGCGGAGTTGCTCTAATTAATTCAATTTGCCCCGAGATAAAAAATATTTTTTAACCGCTAAATAGGAGGAGGTTCTCAATTCGACATGTATTTTTTTCAATGTGCGCATAACTTTTTGCAGAGTGGTCCGATTGCAAAAATTATATCTCAAGGTTGGTCCCATTTAATTTTCAAAAATAATATATACCTCTAAAGGATTTATTGATAATTTGCTGACTGGATTTTGAATTGTGAACCGATTCTGTTAAAATTAAGTAAATTTTAAAAGCAACAACTCTTTTTAACAAAAAAATAACCGACATAATAACGAACTAAAATATTTAAATATTTTAGTCTTCCATTTGGAGTTGGTGCCTTTTTTGGTTTTTTAGTTCGGTATATGTCGGTTATTTTTTTGTTCAAAAGGTTTTTTCTTTTTTATAAAATTATATAGCTTATTTTCATATAAAGGCATTTGCAACTTTAGTTCATACCATCATAGTGGTCGCCAGACCACTATCACAAAATAGTAAGTATACAGAAGGGCCACTCCCGCCGTTTAGAAAATTGACAGCTAAACTCGAAAGATTCACTAGGGTTGCTACTATATTGATTCCGAATAACAAAAACGAGTAGGTTGCATAAGTTACTAACATAAATCATACATCATATCATGCTTACATGCCTTAGAGGGTAGACAGGGCATCAAATATCCATTTAATATCACGAAACATTTAATATTACGCTACATACGACGAAGATTGGAGTGTAACAAGACGAAGTAATAGTGTAATAATGATCCCACTTAAAACATTAAATTGTGAAAAGCACCAAGCTCGACAAAAATATATATGTGTAAAAACAGGTACCTAATGAAATCAAAAAACCAAAGATGATCTTAAACAAGAAGAAAATTATGCTGTGCAATCGGAGGAAACATATTTGTAAGCTGTATGACTTGAACCTTATTATTATGACCAGTTCCCAATTTCGTCTATGGACTTAACATAATTTATTATAAGCCTAGATAATGAATTTATAATTTGTCATCTTAAAAGATTTAATGACCTTTATAACTTAAAAAATATTGAAAGAAAGAATTAAAAACAAAAAGTAAATTCGGTCTGTAACAAATAATAAAGGTAACCCATCCAATCCAACCAACCTCGTTACAGTACTTAATGTATGAATGACGTGACAAACGCCCGCACAAAGCACACATGACAGCCGCGACTGAGCTCGGTCCAATATTGCCCAATGCTCCCTGTAAAACCGCAATGTCAAAATGACACTTTGTTCGTAGTGGCCCCTCTGTCTGCGGCGCGCCGCCGCTTACGTACTTTGTGCCACTATGATGGTATGAACTAAACTGATTTCTAGATTATGATGGCCACATCATATCTAGAAATTGACAATTACAATGACAGTAGCACCTAATAACATATTCCGGTTCCACTTGTGTTCCTCGTGCCCAACTGTGTCATTGCATTGCAATGTCACTTTGACTTACAAATTAATATATCCGACTTTTAAATTAGCGGACAAATTGGTACAAATATTGTATGTATTTGTTAATTTAATTATTGTGCGAAGAATGGTCAGTTGGTACTGTATTGTTTTCTCATATTTAACGATTAATTCATTGGTAACCACATATTTTTTACGCCAGTGAAATACTCTTAAAGTATCCCAAGGGAACGTACCTACTAACAGGGTAAAAAACCTTGTCCTACACTAGGACACGATCTACTAGTGATTTAAGTTTCATTCAAATCTTTTCTGCCCTTGAGGAGTCTAACATCTAGACTTTCTGATCAAAATTTAAGTAGTATTGACTTAGGTATATTAATAATGTGCCGATTGATTTTATTAGTTACTTACTAAGTACTAAGATTGGTATTTAAATGTTTATAAGTGAAAAACAATCAAATACCGCGAATTACATGTATGTACCTTTAACTCCTCTTGTGAAGGTTGCCCAAGTCGACGGCACGAACTATTTTGTGCGCGGGGTTAAAATGCATGCTATCTCATCCGACAACATGAGCGAAAGAGATATATGTTGTGATGAGTTATTTGAGTAAGAAGCTAGTTCGCGTACGAATTAGCACCTTAGAAAATTTGTAGCGAAATGGATGATGATTTAGGACGATCGCGCGAAATTTTATAAACAGACCTTTGGGAGTATGGATATCATGAAAAAACGACTAAATTTATATTTTCAATATTAAATTATTTGCATTGTTGAACTACTAATCTATTCCTGCATGGTGACTGTATTGCAATTTTACTTCTATGGTATTTATTTCTGTCCAAAGATGAGTTAAAATTAGTGTTGTTGAAATATGGAACTTTCGACGCTCGTAACTTTCATATATATATATTTTTTTTAGCTTTTTGTTTCCATACAGGGCTAAATAATGATAAAACATATTGTTTTTTTTTTTTTGAACGTACATTGTCAAACAGTGCAGCAATCGTCAGACTATGTTTGTATGTAAGAACGATCGACTAGGGCAACCTTAAAATCTAAAGTGATATAAATGATAACAACCGCAACTTTTAGGCAATTTAACAAATGCACCCAGTATAGTTCGTCTCACAACAAAATATTTCCTGATTTTCGTCACAAATTCGCATACAAGGATACAACAGGGTGTCGGAACCCATTGACCTGGTGAACTCCTCAAGTCCGTGTCACGTCTCTCCGGAAAGGAACGAAGAGGGCTATTCATAGCCAGGTACATGTAAATGGGTTACCGGGGACTCTTGTAGGCTCTCGACAAACACACATTTATGAATATCTACAGGTGGTTTCAAACTGTGCCAATGTGCCGAAGTGGGTTCGTAGTTATTTTACTTGTTATGGGGAGTTGGGGAAAGATTGTGTGAACAGGAAGTTTCTCTACAAGAAGTGTAACTGAAATAACGCTATTCTTTCTTCTTCTTTTCTAGTCGATAGGGATTTAACCTTTAGACAGTTTGAGCCCAGTAGTCGGCCCCGAAATTCCAAAAATGGGCTCCTTGTATTCATCATTATGAACAAATTTTGATGAGTACAGGAAAAGGAATTTGAAAATGTTGAGGTAGATTATCTATTAGAACTAATCTTACTTAGATATGTGGAAGAGAGGTCATGTGAGCAGGAATTTATCAATGAAAGGAAAACGAATTTGAAAATGTTGAGGCAGATTATCTATTAGAACTAATGTTACTTAGATATGTGGAAGAGAGGTCATGTGAGCAGGCATTTATCAATGAAAGAAAAATGAATTTGAAAATGTTGAGGTCGATTATTTACTAGAACTAATATTACTTAGATACGTGGAAGAGAGGTCATGTGAGCAGGAATTTATCAATGAAAGGTGAAGGAATTTGAAAATATTGAGGTAGATTATCTATTAGAACTAATCTTACTTAGATATGTGGAAGAGGGGTCATGTGAGCAGGAATTTATTTATGGAAAGAAAAGGAATTTGAAAATATTGAGGTAGATTATCTATTAGAACAAATCTTACTTAGATATGTGGAAGAGAGGTCATATGAGCAGGAATATATCAATGAAATGAAAAGGAATTTGAAAATGTTTAGGTAGTATATCTATTAGAGCAAATCTTACTTAGATACATATCTCATGACTCATGTGAGCAGGAATATATTAATGACAGTTAAAATTTCAAAATTTAAAAAACCCCTTGGCGGCACATTTATCTTGCGAAAACACCCCGATTCAAATAGTAAAACGCTTATAACTTTTGAACGGCTGAATTGATTTTATTCAAACATAGCTAAGACCACTCTCGACAAAACCAAACAAAATAAACTATATCAAAATCGGTTCATTCGTTTAGGCGCTATGATGCCACAGACAGACACACAGATACACAGATACACAGCAACACACGTGAAACTTATAACACCCCTCTTTTTCCGGCGGGGGTAAAAAGAAAAGGAATTTGAAAATGTTTAGGTAGATTATCTATTAGAATTAATCTTACTTAGATATTTGAAGAGAGGTCAGATGAGCAGGCATTTATTAATGAAAGGAAAAGAACTTTGAAAATGTTTAGGTAGATTAATAATAATAATAATAGTGGTTACAAAGATCGCACGCTCGTTTGGCATCTCAGTACCAGGCAGCCTTGGAGTCTGGTTCGCTACCCAAGTTCCTTACAACAGGAATAACCCACCTGCTCCACACGTCTGGTAGCACCGCGGAACCCAAAAATTATAGACCTATTACATGTTTACCGACGGTCTATAAGGTTCTTACATCCATTTTGAGAGTTAAAATTAATAAACACGTCGACGATAACTCCATCATGTCGGTCTCTCAGAATGGATGTAGGAACGGGTCCCGCGGTACTAAGGAGCTACTCCTTATAGATATGGCCATTAGCCAACTTGTTCGGCGTTCCCGAAAGGATCTGTCGACATGTTGGATAGATTATAAGAAGGCCCATGACTCGGTGCCCCATACATGGCTCATGAGGGTGCTAGAATTGTATAAAATAGATACAACTCTACGCACCTTCCTAATGTCGTGTATGGGGCAGTGGAGCACAGTTCTTCGCTATCCGGGATGTCGAAATATCCAGAGGAATACCGAACCTGTAAGGATCGAGCGAGGTATATTCCAGGGCGATAGCTTGAGTCCACTTTGGTTTTGCCTAGCCCTGAATCCTCTAAGCATGCTGCTGGAGAATTCAGGACTAGGCTATCGGTTAAAGAGAGGTGGTCAGGTTATATCTCACCTCCTTTACATGGATGACCTGAAGCTCTTTGCCCCCAACAATCGTCAGCTGATGGAGCTACTGAAGGTAACTGAAACTTTTAGTAGCGCCATCAGGATGGAGTTTGGTGTGGACAAATGGTCATGCATGTAAAGTGAGCAGAGGTTGTGGAATCCGTGGGAATTCAACTCGCGGATTCCATAAACCTGAGATCCCTCTCTCCAAACGAAACCTATAAGTATTTGGGTATGTCGGAAGCGTTAGGTATCAGCACTACTCACATGAAGCAATTGTTGAGGGAACGCTTCTTTGGCCGCCTGAAGAAGGTATTCAATAGCCTTTTTTCTGGCGGAAACAAGGTGCGCGCCTTCAACGGTTGGGTCATGCCGGTATTGATGTACTCTTTCGGCATACTTAAATGGAATCAAACGGAACTTGACGCCCTGGATAGGCGGGTCCGTACACTGCTGACTGCATATCGAATGCATCACCCACGATCGTCGGTCATGAGATTGTATATCCCGCGGAAGGGTGGAGGCCGAGGCTTTTTAAATGCCAAAAACCTCCACAACCGCGAGATATGCAATCTCAGGGAATATTTTCTAAACACAGACGTGGGTATGCATCGAGATGTAGTAGCAGTGGACAAGGGACTCACCCCGCTCTCCTTAGCGAATGAGAACTGGCGCAGGCCTGTAGTGCTTGACACTAACGACCGCAGGGAGGTATAGCAAAGTAAGGAGCTTCACGGACGCTTTTTCCGGGCCCTACATGGGTCCGATGTAGACCTATCAGCGTCCGTAGCCTGGCTGCGTTTCGGTGACCTCTTTGGGGAAACCGAAGGTTTTGTCTGTGCAATTATGGACGAAGTTATCATGACGAATAACTACCGGAGATTTATTATGAAGGGTGGCACGGTTGACATCTGTCGGGCATGTCACCGGCCGGGTGAATCGATCCGCCACATTATGTCTGGTTGTTATTGTCTAGCTAACGAAGAGTACTTGCATAGGCACAACCTTGTAGCCAGGATTATCCATCAGCAACTTGCTCTGAAATACACTCTTGTGGCATCGGAGGTGCCGTACTACAGGTATGTGCCCGACCCAGTTCTCGAGAATGGCAATATCACATTGTACTGGGATCGGTCCATCATCACTGACAGGACTATTGTAGCCAATAAACCCGATGTAGTGGTGGTGGACCGAATCGAGAGGCGTGCAATGATGGTTGAAATTACCGTCCCTCATGACGGGAACCTCGTGAAAGCCGAGAAAGATAAGCAAATCAAGTATCTTGACTTGGCTCGCGAGGTTGTCGACATGTGGGATGTGGACTCAGCGATCATTGTACCGATTGTCGTGTCGGCCAATGGCTTAATAGCCACGAGCCTCGACCAACATCTTAGGAGGCTCTCGTTAGGCGGCTGGGTCAAGGGCCTGATCCAGAGAGCAGTATTGCTGGACACGGCTCGTATTGTTAGGAGGTTCCTCTCTCTGGAGCCCTGACCGCCGGGTAGCTTGGACCCTGTTCCCGATACCGTTGGGCCTCTATTTTCTATATTTTTAAATGTTTTTGTTTTTTAATTTATTTTATAAAAATATTTAAAAATGTACAAGATAAGAAATGTAATGAATAAAGGACATAATAATAAGCCCTTTATTCTGAATTTACGCATATATAAACATAATAACATGTTGGTTTGGTCTAAATAATGTCCCGCAGTTCAGCGTGCCTTTTGGCATAGGCCTCCTCTAACAACTTCCATTGGCTTCTGTCTCGCGCCACCCTTCTCCAGTGGCGACCAGCCGTCAACTTCAGATCATCCTCCCATCTTGCATGCTGGCGTCCTCTGTTGCGGTACCCGTCTCTTGGGTACCAGACGGAGACAGTTTTGCTCCATTTATCTCGGGTCTCTCTGATCATGTGGCCAGCCCATCTCCACTTCTGTTGGTCTATTCGGCTGATTATGTCGGTTACCTCTTCTGTCTTATTTCGCAACTTCTTACTTTATCTTGCTTCCTTATTCCTGTCCTGCTTCTCTTCATGGCCTTCTGGCATCGCTCCAACTTTTCTCTGTGGTGTTTAGTGAGGGACCAAGTTTCGCATCCATAGGTAATGACTGGAGGTACACAGGAATCACAGTCTTTCCTCTTTATTGACATGCTTAGCTCCTTGGATTTAAAGACTTCTTTCAGTGACCAGTATTGCTTCCATCCGTTCGCTATTCTTCTACTGATTTCTTTGGTGGTTTGGTCTTTTTGAGAAATAATCTGCCCTAGATATATGTAGTCTTGCACATATTCAAGCAACTGGTTATCAATCTTTATAGCTATTGGTTCGGAGTTTGTAATTAATTTGGTTTTGTCTTTATTCATAGTTAGACCTACTTTCTCACTTTCGTATTTAAGCGATTTTATCATTGCTATCAGTTGTTCCGGATTTTCTTCAAACATCACTATATCATCCGCAAATCTTAGGTGATTAAGTTTCATACCATCCACGTTTATGCCAAAGTCATTCCAGTCTAGTTTGCGGAAGATGCTTTCTAGTACGGCCGAGAACAATTTCGGTGACAGGGGGTCCCCCTGTCTTACCCCCCTCTCGATCTTAAACTTCTTTTCCAGAGTTTCTAGTTGTATCCTCGCTTCGGTATTTGAGTAGATGTTTGTAATGATTTCGATGTACTTTGAAGGTATACCTTGCTGTTCCAGGCTTTCCCATATGGATTTATGGCTTATGCTATCGAAAGCTTTAGAGTAGTCGATAAATGCCATGTACAGATTTTTGTTATATTCCTTATATTTCTCTACTATTTGTTTCACCGTGTGTATATATGGTCTAATGTAGAAATTTTTTGTCTAAAGTCGGCTTGTTCTCGTGGTTGGTTTTCGTCTAGCTTTTTGCTTATTCTTTCTAAGATGACTTTGGAGAATACCTTGTAGATATTTGACATCAGACTTATGGGTCTATAGTTTCCTAAGTTTTCTTTTTTGCCTTTCTTAAAGATAAGAATGATGTGTGATTTTTTTCCACTGTGTGGGGATTATACCAGTCTTCATAATTTCGTTGAATAATGATGTAAGTATGGGTAGAAGCTCGTCGAGAGTTCCTTTGAGAAGCTCATTTGTAATTTTATCCGGGCCTGGAGCCTTTTCCATCTTTTGACTATGTATAGCTTTTTCTATTTCGTCTGGGAGTATATTTGGTTCTGATTCCACTTCGTGCAGTCTTTCGCTTAGGTCTTTTGTTTGTTTTTTTTCTGGGTTTGAATATAGGTCCTGGTAAAATATAGAAGCTATTTCGTTGATAGCTTTTCGGTTCGTATAAATATTATCTTTTTTATTGAGTTTTGGTATCCATTCTTTGCTTATTTCTCTCAGTTCCTTCCTGTTCCTGTTCTCTTTATATGCTTTTCTAATGTTTCCAGCCTCTTAGTCTTCCTATGTTTTCTGATATTCACTCTGATTTCCTTACTTAGTTCAGTTACCAGTTTTATATTATCATTTTTAGGGTACTTCTGTAGCAAGTTTTATCTTTTTTCTATAAGTTGTAGTGTTGTGTCACTTAGTCTGTATTTATTCCTTCCCATGTTCCCAGTTTTAACACTGGTTAGTTGTTTGTCTAGCTTACTGTATTTTGCAAGAGCATCAGTTGCGCTATTTTGCGTTGAAATTTCCTCAGCTGTTTTGCTAAGGGACTCAGCGATTTTCTTTAGGCTTTCGTTACTGTATTGTTCATATTTGTTTGTAGCTACATATTTTCTAGTTTGCCTTGGTGGTTCTATTGTTAAGGAGTTAAGGAGCTACGTACCATACGATGATTTTTATTAAAGTTGACTTTTGTCACTACTAACGTATCCGTGAAGGCTTTTGGATAGCTAGTTATTATGTAGTCAATCTCGTTTTTATAGGTGCCGTTAGGGGAGATCCAGGTCCACTTATTCTTCTTGTTTTTCTTAAACAAACTATTGAGAAGCGTTAAGTTGTGTTCTAGTAGGAATTCAACTAGCAGTTCGCCGTTTCGACTTCTTTTTCCTTGTCCGAATTTTCCCAAGACGTACTGTTCCTTGCTTTGTTTTGCTCCGACTTGAGCATTGAAGTCACCCATTAGTATTATGTGGTTGTGTGAGTATTTCATAAAAACTTGTGTTAGTTCGTCGTAGAAAAGTTTAGCTTCTATTTTTGTTGCTTGCTCTGTCGGAGCGTATATTTGGATAATAGACCATAATTTTCGATAACCAGGTATGTCGAGGTTAATTATGGCTAGATTCCAATGAGCTCGTAAATTAGTTTTTTCATTGATTGTTTGATTAGGAATCCTACGCCTCTTTGACCAGCTACTTCGCCTTTATGGAATAAAATGTAGTCTGCACGTTCTTCAATTCTTTCACCGAGCCTTCTCATCTCGCTTATACCCAGAATATCCAGATTTATGTCTTCTGAGGATTTTTCTAGCTCTTGTAGGCTTTCAGCCGTTCTAAGGGTTCTAGTGTTCAAAGTTGCAATTTTAAGTGTATTGTTTCTTCTTGTTAGAGGGTGATGGTCTAAATCGCCCGCGGGGACCAGCCGTATTGGAAGACGTTTTGTTGGTTGGTTGTTTTTATGGCTATTAGTTAATTTAATTTTCGTTTGATTCCGGTTTTCCGTAGCAGTAATTAGTTTTTTGGTGTATTAAATTGTGGTTCAGGTCTTGTTCTCTCGACGTAGTTCAATATGTTAGGTCTGACGATGTCCTTCGTAGATGTTTTGGATGAGGATTGTGTTCGATCAGGCGGGGATTGGTTGATGATAGCTTTTTTCTGAGTATGTGGCTTAAGTGAGCTCGAAGTTTCTCTTTTCCTCTTTTCTCTGTTATTGTCTTTCGGTTTTTTCACTACCAGTTTGTCATATTTTAAATAGGCAATATTCCCTTTCTTTTTTCCTCTTCCACTTGCGGTTGGAGCTGTTTTCGTTTTTCTATGATTTCCTTGGAGTAGTCCTCCTTTACATTGATGCCCGATGGGAGGTTAGGCTTGTTTTTGAGAATGAGGTGCTTTTTCCATTAGGTTAGTTTGGTTCCTTTTTCTTAGGTAGATTATCAAAGGACAAAGAATTTGAAAATGTTGAGGTAGATTATCTATTAGTACTAATCTTACTTAGATATGTGGAAGAGAGATCATGTGAGCAGGAATTTGTTAATGAAGGAAAAGGAATTTGAAAATGTTGAGGCAGATTATATCTATTAGAACTAATCTTACTTAGATATGTGGCAGAGAGGTCATGTGAGCAGGAATTTATCAATAAAGGGAAAAGGAATTTGAAAATGTTGAGATAGGTTAATGTTTGATCAAAATGAATTCAGGTCTGCGATGAAAAAGTTTTTTGAGTAATTTTATATGAAAATGCTAAATGTTGAACTAAATATTGCAAATATGAACTTAATTATTATGTGTCACGTCACATTCTTTATTGGCGTATATTTAAATAAAAGATTCCATAGTCTTCCTTTATTAATAAAAATATATATCGGTAAATTCGCATTTTTTTTATTTCTTACTTATTCCATAGTATATATTCTATTCCGAGGATTCTGATTATAAAAAGATTGTCCAATCAAATTTTAAACGTCTACAAAAACTTAGGTTGTAATATGAGTTTGAAAATTATTTTTTTGCAGTCTCATATTAATTGATTTTTTCTTAAAAAAAATAGGCGATTACAGTAATGAGCAAGGTGAAAGGTTTCATTAAGATCTCATGTTATCAAAAGAGATGGAAAGAAGATATCAACGCCATTGGTACGTTAATATGATGGCGGACTTCTGCTGGGTGATATGTAGAGATTAAAAATATATAAAAAATCATTCACGAAGACCAACTAAACGCAGTTTTTCGAAGAAAAAGTTGTAATTAATTGTTTTCTTTGTTTTGTATTATATTTCACAAATTTGTATTAAAAAAAGATCTTAGTCATTTTATTTATTTCTTCTTCAAGCACTTCACCATCTAATACTAGACATATGGTTGGCGTTTTATATTACTTTTAAGACAACCACAACGAATATTAATAACTTAAGAAAATAAGAATGACCTCCTGAAACCTCCTGTGATGAATTAATTAGGTACCTATATATAAGTACTTTTTTGTTTTAATTAATGATTCACAGTGAAAGAGATTTAAAGGAAGGGAGGTAATTCTCCAATTGGTAACAGTCGCATTTAAATTATCACCATCGCACCAAATTAACAATAACGTAACCCATCCAAAGACAACAATACAATAACTAAACTGAGATACAAAACATGCTTCAACAGCGGAAAGCATTAATGTTTACATGTTACAGAATGCTGTAAATAAACGCTGCATGTAAACATAGTGATTAGAACGCGCGGGCACTGGGTTGCACTTGCACGCGGCGCACTGAGAGCTGTGTGAACTGAGTGAAAATTGCGCAGAGTGGCGGCGCCGTGTAGCCACAACCGAACGGCCGTCCGTCGTACCCAGCGTAGTCAGCGTTCAGAGTCAGACGTGTCTCAGCCGCCGTGCGACGCTCGCGTACCGCTGCGGCTAACCCCCCGTCGTGCGTGTAAACCAATAAAAATACAAAACTTCCGATAACAACAAAGTGTCCGCTTACAAATATAACAGAAAAAAGACACAGTTTTTGTGACAAACTTTCTAGTTTGTAGGTGCACAAGTGCGTTTACTATAAACAGCGATTGTTTACGTATGCCGCGCGATTTACGTATATTATAAAGGTTAAGTTTGTTGAACTTAGATTTCGCGGCCCGAGCCGGCTTCATGACGTCACTGTAGTGCAGCGCTAATTTGATTAGATACGCTTAGCCAGTATGTAAACGGAGGGAGGTAAGGCCTGCGACAGACTTGGAAGATAATGTAAATACTGTTTCATAATACTGTTTCATTCATAGTCGGTTTAGCCGTTCAAGGACTGGTCGCTGGTGACTAAATAGTCGTGTTTTATTATCAGCGTTTTCCGGTGTTATTAAACAATATGCTGTATGTCGTGATGTCAGCTGTAAAAGAATAACTTTGTAAGAAATTATAGAGTCATAAATGGGTGATTAAAATACTTAGTTACAAGCAGTTTTCATGATTTTATTAGAGCAAAACTATGTTGCTACAAAACACAAAATTTTCAGTGAACAAACAAAAATATGCGACAAGAATTTAAACACAATGATAGACGATTTTCTCGCATAGTTTGACACTGGAAACTTTTTTCATATTCGGGAGAAACTTCTTCTTTGAGCTCTGTGAGTTTACCGTATTGTGGTTTCCTAAATATTGTTCTTAGAAAGCACTTATAAACATATAAAAAATTAACAATTCGGTCTATTTTGACATTGACTGGTTGGGAGTTAAGTTCTTTTACAGAATTATTTAAGTTAAACGTAGTAGCAAGGTATATAAAATAGGTTTAGGTTGGTCTTGCGTTCTTTCTTATCAGTTTTACGGTACAGAAGTTAAAATAAACACGGTGGAATAGTTTATTTTTACTGTTTGGTTAGGTGCGAATTATTTAGTGTTTTCATAGCTACTTAATGATTTTTTGAAATCTCTCTAACAAGCATCTCTCTAGCAATCTATACACCTTGGTCTTTTGGTCTTTTTAAAAAAAACGTTGCCCCACACTAGGAATTTCTTCTTGTATCGTAGGTGCGTTTACAAACATATAAACTCACATACACAACACCCAGAGCTGGAACAAGTATCTGTAGGTCATAAAAATATTTGTTCCGTGCGGGAATCGAACCCGCGACTCGCAGCGCAGCAGTCATTCGCTCAACCACTGCGCCAACCGTGCGCCTTATAAGTATAATTTACCGGCTTCCGTCATCGATTTATCAGAACAAGTGAACATTATCCCGTGTTAGCCTATATGCTAGTCCAGACTATTATTTATCTCTGTGCCAAATTTCATTCGGATCCGTTCAGCCGTTCTGGCGTGATTGAGTTACCACACCACCATACCACACATCCATCCAAACTTTTGCATTTATAATATTACTATAGCTTCTGCCAGCGGCTTCGCCCGCGTGAATGTCGAAAATTATCCCGAGGGAACCAATAATAATAATAATAATAAAGCCTTGTTTATTCCTTAATAAAAAGATTACATAATTTGATATTCATTACAATTCGAGAATTTAAAAAATAACTTAACTTTAAATTACAATAATAATTATAAAATCAACATGAAATTAACATTTATAAAATAGAATAGAATAAAATTCATTATTACATGCAAAAAAAAACAAATCACTATTATTAAGGACCTCCCTTCAGAGTAAAGGCCTCCTCCATTTTTCTCCACTTATCCCTATCTACTGCTATTTTCATCCAATTATTGCCCACTGTTTTCAGTATTTCGTCGAGCCACCTCTCAGTTGGTCTACCTCTTTTTCTCTTTCCTGCTGGCCCTTTCCAAGTGGTGATCTTTTTTGTCCATCTATCATTATTCATACGTACATACGTACAAAATGAATGAATGAATGTCGAAAATTATTCCGAGGGAACGAATGCCCGGGATAAAAAGGTATCCTATGTGCTATTCCTAACTATAATATATCTCTGTGCCAAATTTTATCCAGATCCATCCAGCCGTTTAAGCGTGAAGGAGAAACAAACATACAAACACATACACACACTCACAAACTTTCGCCTTTATAATTCGTATTAGTGTGATTAGTAAGAAGTAAGATATGTTGTAAGAAACACGAAATAATATCTAATAGCATGTAGGATTATTGGCATGTTGTGCAGATTGGGGGTTTCCCAATGAATACAATGTTCCATGGTAATATTATTTTTACCTGAATTTATATGTTATACTTATTATTATACTAGCGGACGCCTTGCGGTTTCACCCGCGTAGTTCCCGTGGGAATACAGGGATAAAAGTAGCCTATGTCTCACGGGGATAGTGTAGCTTCCCAACGGTGAAAGAATTTTTGAAATCGGTCCAGTAGTTTTTAAGTTTATTCGTTACATCATCATCATCATTTCAGCCGAAAGACGTCCACTGCTGGACATAGGCCTCCCCCAGGCGTCGCGACATTGACCGATCCCGTGCGTCTCGCATCCAGTGCCTTCCCGCAACCTTAACCAGGTCATCGGTCCACCTAGTGGGAGGCCTTCCAACGTATCGTCTTCCAGTTCGCGGTCGCCATTCCAGAACTTTTCGGCCCCATCGGCCATCGGTTCTGCGAGCAATGTGCCCTGCCCACTGCCACTTAAGTTTGGCAATTCTTCGGGCTATGTCGGTAACTTTGGTTCTCCTGCGGATATCATCATTTCTGATTCGTTACATACAAAAATACAAATCTTTCCTCTTTATGATATTATATAGTAATATAGTATATAGTTTGCAATAATCGAGATAATTAAAATAAAATAGGTATAGACCATCACACCTCTAACCTCTTAATATGCAAAGGAAAAATTATAAACAAATGGGTATCGATGGCTATTTATAAGTAATTGTTATATTTCGCTCTACAAAGAGTTATTTATTTCTAACACTATATCCTTGTTTTTGCTGCATTATTCTGCATTCCTATAGTAAAGTGCCTTTACCTAACACAAAATTCTAAAGTTTTATGAGAACATTTTTCCTTATATTTTTCAGTATCCTCGTATCTAACTTGCAAAATGCAACAACTCTGTATACTTCATCATCATCAGCCTATTAATGTTCCCACTGCTGGAACACAGGCCTCATCTCTGTGAGGCCATAATACACCACGCGGGCCCAGTGCGGGTTGGTGTATTTCACATGTCTTCGAATTTTTGGTTCTAGGATATGTCGGTTTCCTCACGATGTTTTCCTTCACCGTTATTGGGAGCAGTTGTAATGAAATAATTTACACATAGTAAAGCGCCTGCCTGCGTTCAAACCTACGACCTACAACTTGTGAGTCGCGGCCGATACCACTGGGCCACCACTGCTCTCCAACTCTATATAGCTCCACTTATTTTTTTATAGACACACGATTGCGCAAGCGTCTCGTGATGGTCCAAAATTATCCCACAGGGACGGAGGACTATCAACCGCTTGTCCAGGCCAATGTCTACCTGAATTTCGAGCAGAGTTTCATTCAAATCTCGTTCTCTGTTGAGGTGTAATTAATTAACAAACATCTGAATATACAGACTTTCACAATATATATTAAAGACATTAATAATAACGGGAAAGGAAGTTGTAGAATATAGTAGTATCTTAACTAGAATCTAGTTTATATGTAATGATATCGCACTCAAGATTTCGAAGTCGTGGAGTCTTGCCAATTCTGAGGACACTATCTTACTTATTCATGTGGCTTCAGCGTCGGCATTCATTTGTTTAGCTGTCCTAACATTCCTCGTGGTGTCTCTCTGGGAAATCAAATAGTATACAGGTGATAACAGACTATGTTCCACTTGTCCCAAGTGTCTTATATTTTAAAGAAAGAGGCAGTCGTGGAGGTGGCGTTCTGTAGTTCCTGCTACCTCCATGGGAAAAGGGCGTCAGTTTATGTGTTAATGTCAAAAACTATTACCAAACTGCTTGGTGGATTTGGATGCGATTTTTACCAATAGAACATTTATTCGGAAAGTATGGTTTATAATAACTACATTAATATAGAAAGAAAATAAAGAAAATAGTTTGTTTGTGCCAAGTCTTGCGTCACAACCACAACTGCGCAGGAATTAGATGTAGTCGAATCTCGATATCTTGATTTGACATGTTGCCATTGCATCTTTGCTAAGCAGGGGCAGGTCACAATACCAGTTCTTACTAAAAACGTAGAAGAAAATGAGGGGTTTATCCTGAAAAGTAAATACGACTATCAAGCGAGTTAGTCCTGTTAGAGGTGATTCTTAGAAAAAGCGACGGCTGTGCAGTTTTGTAATAGAAATTTTCCAGTATGCTCCAAAAGGTTCTCGGAAATGGACAGGCATGCACATAACTAATTAAAATTATGTAGAAAAGGCACAGCAGCAAGTAAGCATGAATACATTTAATTAAAAAGCAGTTAGCATTAATTAAATTTCGTTACAACAAAAGTGAATTTAATAGCGATAAGCTTACTACGATCATTGCATTGTTTTGAAGATAGGAATTGTACGTCATTTTAATCATTGTTATTGTTTATGTTATATTACATAATAATGTGACTGATAACATAATTATAAACACAGTCATTGATAAAATGATTTAAGACTTAAATTGAGCATAATTCTGCTATGATTATATCGTTTGATTTATGATTATGATCATAATATATAACTGTGTAATTTATTATTTTATAATAATTATTAATGATTGGTTCAACGTGTGAATACAGGTTGATTCATTCTTTGATAATAATGCAGTTGTATAATAAGTTTTACATAAGTAAAGCAATAACATCAGGTATTTTTATTGACGCAGTAAACGAGTAACTAGAACTGCATGTATGTGTGTTAGTCGCCAAGAGCAAAATCGTTGCTACACGTGGAATAACATGTTTCATTTTAAAAGTTTATAGTGCACTAGGGAAAAATACTGGGTAGAGTAATATACTACCTAATATCTTCGAGGTAATCCCGTGTTCCTTCGTAATATATCTTACTAAAAGAAACTTATATATTTATCTTAATTTTCACTATCCTTCAATATTGACGAAGATACAATATTAGTATGCTGGATGCCTCAACATAATTGAATAAGACTTGGCAGATGATGATATTAAGTGATCGGGCAGCAGTGATCAAAATAATGTAGAAAGTTTCCAGTCAAAGACAAGAAAGAATGAAATTCACGTTTACTCATTACATAGCGATATAGGTTGCTAGTATAAAAGCAATTTTATCGTCTATGGGGATCTTGTTTTTTTTTACTGTTACTCAAGTCAGTATCTAGGCAAGGTTTTCAAGACCTAACGTAATTTTCCTTAGTTTATCGTGCTATAAAATTAGGCACAAATACAAATAATTTTACAAATTTAAATAATTTATTTTCTATCATAGGTATATACCACATAAGGTCTTTGAAGAGTCCTTTTAGGCAAAAATTGCCTGTTTTACGGCACTTCCCTCTTCCAAAACATATTGTTACAATAGTACCAATAGTATTCTCAGACCAAACTCAAAGAAGTTTTTTTTCTGTTTTTTGTAAAGTTTATAAATATTTTAATTTTAGTTTTAACATACTTGATTAATATTTAGAAGCATGCTGTGGCTTCCTATAATTAAAGGAGTGCACTAAACGAAACTGAACCAACATTGTTTTTTATGTGTACATCTTTCGTTGGAGAATAGAATAGAATAGAATATACTTTAATATACACCAAAAAAAAACCCATATATTTTACAGCAACTTAATACTATAGGTACAAAGGCGGTCTTATCGCTGACAGCGATATCTACCAGACAACCTTTGGATGGACTAAAGAACTTAAGATAAAACAGGGGGTAGGGTGTACTGTTATATAAAAAAAAAATACATAAAAATTATATAGCTATATAAAATACTATACACAAACTTACAAATAAACTTACATACATAATATTACATGTTAAAAAAAAACAAAGAAGGGTTGAACAATGATGAAAAAAAAATGGATGAAACAGAAAAGCATTAAAGAGAAAGGAAATGGTTCTTAACAAGATTTGAGTTGGAGGTCCTAAATAAATTAATAAAACAAACCTAATCCAGTAGAGACCTACATTTAGGCTTAGGTTGATATACCTACACCCTCAAGGAGCATTAACCTTTAGATTAACATTCCTCAAACCGTCTCGTCTGAATGGCAGTGAGACAAGCTAGCGTTAATCTTGCTGGAGAATGCCAGAACAGCAGACGTTCGATATATCGACGTCGACGACCCGAAACTCGTAAAGGCAGGTTCAGATTACAAACGTCGTGCGTCGAACGCTCATATGTCACGCGTTTTCAGTTTACTGAAACTGTGCTGTAGACAAGTGACATTGAACCAGCGAAAACGGTCGGCAAAGCATCAAAATATGTAAGACTAGCGGACGCCTTACGGTTTCACCCGCGTAGTTCCCGTTCCCGTGGGAGTACAGAGATAAAAAGTAGCCTATGTCACCCGGGGAAAATGTAGCTTCCCAACAGTGAAATAATTTTTGAAATAAGTGAGAAGTTTTTATGTTTATTCGTTATATACAAAAATACAATTCTTTCCTCTTTATAATATTAAATATAGAAGTATAGGTATATAGATTAGATGCATATCATCCGTGTGGAGTCAGTATTTCTACACAATATCTTTACAAATTATAGCGTTTACGTATTTTATTAAGGTCTTAAGGGCACATTACTGTAAAGTTTCATCCAAATCCGTTCAGTAGTTTTGCGTGAAAGAGTAACACACGTCCATCCATTCTTACATACTCTTGCGTTTATGGTAGTAGGTTCAACCATGTTACATTTCCGTTAGCGTATGCCAATCTCATGCATTTTTAAAGCCCGACGGAAAAAGAAGGGTGTTATATGTTTGACGTGTGTTGCTGTGTATCTGTAAATTTGTGTGTCTGTCTGTGGCATCGTAGCTCCCAAACGGAAGAAGCGATTTTGATTCATTTTTTATGTTTTTTAGAAAAGTGACTTTATCGAGAGTGTTCTTATGTTTGATGAATATCGGTTTAGCCGTTCAAAAGTTATGCGCATTTTACTCTTTAAAGCAGGGTATTTTCGCAAGATATCGTGTTATAATTACGTGTTCCGATGGATTGTCTATAGAAGCGTGTCTACTACTAGATAAATTATGTGGTTTCTAAATTAAATTTATATTTGTAGACTCTTTGGCTATCATTGTCGCTAATCGAATATTACTTTGTCTAGGCCCCTTTGTGAACAAACGATTGCTATATGCCTACTTAAAAAGCCTGTCTTTCACTTCTTGATAGTGTTATAATTATTCATTTAGGTAATATGTAGAGTTACGTTACAAATTACACTGTATATGCGTATTACGTACTACTAACAGACTACGTGATGAAATATATTGTTACATTTTCAATTAACAAAAAACAACATAATTAATTACTCAACATGTGCAGTCACTTTTTTGAATTACTCAACGTATGAAGACCGTGACGATAAAAACATAATAAAAGTTTGTAAAAATTGCTTTTATTCTCTGTAACCTGTTTACAATATTTTTATAAATTAAATCTTACATCTAGCATATTCTGTCAAGTGTCAATTAGCAGACACAATAGACTTTACGATAACTATGCATTACTAACTTATCTATATTAAATCATATCTTAACTAACTATCAGCTACCAGGTCAGGTTGTCTTTTGACTTTGGTAATCGTTCTCCCATCTCTTTATCTGTCTTCCTCTTTATCTCTTTCCATTTCTGTAACTTTTTTTGTTCATTTGTCCGTTTTTGTTCTCCACATATGTCCCGTCCATCTATATTTCAGTGTTCTTGTTGTGTTGCTTTACTCTCACATCTGCCACCTTGGTTGTGTTTCTGTTTTTTGTAGCTTTCCATTTGTCCCTTAGCCTTAGGTTCAGCATCCTTCTTTCCATGCTTCTTTGACACACCTTTAATTTGTGCTCGATATTTTGTGAGGAATATATGTATTCATCAACATATTCGATCTCTTCTCGTCCCACTTCTATTTTAATTTTAGCCTTGTTTGTCATCAATTTCGTCTTACTTGTATTCATTAACAATCCTGCTTTATTGCTTTCTGTTAACAATTGTTGTAACATGGTTTGTAGTGTTGTTAAGTCTTTTGTGGTAGACCGTGACGATACCCAATATTAATTTCAGGCAACATTTTACATAATTTCTGATCTAATATTATCTACTCACCTTCAGTACTTCCGGTCACCATCAGACCTTTCTAATATTTCGCCATATTTGTTGATACTTTTAAGCTAGTCTCATTTTAAAATACATAATTTCTACTTGGCTTCAATTTCTATTTTGCTTGACTGAAAAGACGCTCTTATAAAATAATCTTCACACGACATGAATAAATGGCACATAGTATATTACTTAACTTGAAACACCAGTTTGAGGAAAAATACTTGTTTTTTATTTATTATTTTATCAGTCATACTACTTCATTCGTGGTTACGCTTCGTACGGCATGAATTAGGATTATCAAAAAAATTATTATCCTACTTACTAGTTATATTTGCATATTTCTAATACCATGCCTTTTCTGTTCCATCGCAAGGCCTCTTGTCAAACAATGCATTACTTAATCACTACAATTTGCGAGTATGCGTTGAAGGTTACAAATACGGTTTAATCACGATGTTTTCCTTCACCGATGTCAGTGATGAGATGTCCAATATAAACTTCGAATGTTCCTGTGAATTGAAAAGTAAGTAACATTGATACTAAGCCCGAATTTGATTTAACTCACGACCTCGACGTCAAAAGGCAAGCCCTAAACTACTAGGCATTACAAGACCCCAGATAAGGGTTACTATTTTAATACTACTGACATGTAAACTCTTATCACATATTTCCTTCCAATAAAGCCAACCGTTCTCCATAAATTCCCATGCGAGTTCAACTGTTACCGCCAGTTGATTCGAAACAAGAACAAAACGTTGCCCCCGGAGGCAATTGGCCGGACATATTAATTCTACGGTGTGGTATATCAATATATGACGTGAGCAAGGACTACGTTTAAAATTGTTATTAATTCCTCTGTACGATGAACTTCGTCAATAACGTATAGGAAATGTGTTTGCATTTTTAAATTACTTTTCCACTTTCTCACTTGGTGGTGAGCGATGATGGAGCACGCTTGTCTAGATGAACTCTTCACTTCAAAACATTCAGGTTATTGCTATCAGTAATCAAAGAGTAGTTAGTCTACTCCTTATTTTTATGCGCAATGAAAGTATTCCCAAAACATGGCCGCGGGTTGTCTATCATGTATTATGTATTGTGGACTATATAGGTTCTTAATGTAAATGAAACACTTTCTTTCCATGTGTTCTTGATGTTTCTTTTTGTAGAGCTGGAGACAGACTGCTGGAAATGCTGGAATACCGTGATAATAATATGTGTCTCAGCACTCAAATGGGCCTATCTTTATACACAACTCATACAAAAACACTCCTCTTTTTCTGGCGGGGTTAAAAATGTACCGCTCTTTTGTTGACCAATATGTGTGATATCATATTATCATGCTTATCTTGTCCTGATCACAATTATTTTGAGAGCTCAACGTGTCTTCTTCCATAATACTTCTCTAATAGTTTTCTTTCTAGACTTCATAAAAGTGTTTGATTGTCAATGTACTAAGGTACTATAGTTAAATATTGGTAAGCGGAGAACATGTGCTGTGGTAGGTGGACCTACCACAGATACTACGCTGGCTGCTTTTTTCTGAGAATTACTATCTAGCTCTCTTATTCATTATTAGAATTTAGAGTGCAGCTTCAGCTTGAGTGAAATTTCATTAAAAATAGGAACGTGTAAAAATTTTGTTGTATGATCAAGTGAGTCTATCATTACCTAACTTACAAGGATCTATAAGGAACAGCATTTTCCCAGGCTTTGCTACATTGGTTTTAACTACTTTTAGCCTTAGGAACCGTCACTTTTTCGGCATAAAAAGTAGCGAGAACATAGCGTTAGTGTAGCTTTCTGTTTAGATAAGAATTTTCGTATTCGAATCAGTACTTTAGGTGATAATCTTTTATCAACAAACAATAGGTACTTATTACCTCTTTATATCATTAGTTTAGATGAATTCGATATAATTATGCAAGTTGGCTTCATCGTTATAAAAGTAGAACCAAGCATGCCTCAAAAAAATATTGGATATAAAACCTCCATGTTCAAAAAGCAGTGTAACAAATAGATGCGCTTGTTGCTAGGGTACTCGAAATATCAGCGATCTGAAGAGGGTGTCATAAAAGGCACTTATACTCGGGGAGAGAGCTGGGGTCAAGGGTGACTGTTCATATAGGTGGTGACTATGATACTACCGTTGATTATAATCTATTTTAAGACAATTATGTGCGGTAAAACCAATGAGTATAACAATTATATTACTCAGTTAGTTTATGTTTGTCTAGTCATGAGAACTGATGGACTGAAATCATCTCACAATTCTTAAGATTGTCCTCGAATGTATGAGTAACCACATCAGCATGTTTTTTTCTATACATCTCTACCTCTCGCCCTTCGCCTTATCCTTCGTTGAATGCAGGCGTGATATTATTTTAATGGGTGTTTTTCTATCAGCTGCCATCATATGTCTAGGTATATCATCATCATGTGATACAAGGTTATCATTACCTACCACGGGCACCAGAGTTTCATGACCATTTGTTTTGTGTAATTTGTCTTGATGCTAAATAAAATTATCGCTTCTTTGGTCCTCCCTTACTTCTTAATGGCCATACACAACTTATTCATCCGCACCATTTATCCCTACTATGATATCAGCCGGTCAATTTAGTAAAAAACATTCCGTGAAAACTTAGATGAAATGAGCAGTCAACCCAATTGAGGCTAGGGATTGTCAGCTGACACCATCTAAGTTATCATGGTGAGATTCAGAATAGCACTACTTATCAGACTGAAGCAATCTATTGTCACAATTTCATATTGCACCACTTTATAATAATCTCAACTAGCAACCAAAAAAACTACTAAATAATTGCAATTTATTTTAACTAATAACAATAAGTAGACCAAGACGCCTTAAATGAAATACCGATGAAACGTCCCTGGCGTTCAATTCTCAATACATATCAATTTTTCAATACATATCAATTGGTGTCATTTGACCGACCGTTTGTTGCACCGGATCGCTTCGGTATCGGCCGATTGCCACCCGATATTTTTGTAGAATTACTTCTGTTGTTGCACTTGAGTACAAGTTATGCAGTGATTTTTAGTACAAATGAGTAAATGTAGACAATAAATATGCCAGCTTCATTTCACTTCGTTTATTGGAGTAAACAAAAAACAATTTAATAGCAATCCCGAGTTAAGGAAACCAAGTTAAGTTCCAAGAAAATTATTTATCTACAAGAACTTTTCTTCATTTTCATTGAGTACTTCTTGCGACCGGGATATTATTGATATTTCTTACTTCTGATAAAATATCATTTCTGCTAATAATATAAGTTGCTACTTCTCTTTAGTTTGATTTACAATGAAGATTAGCCACAGTTTAGATTTTACAACACCAAGTATCTGCACATATTTTCTGAGTTTATTGTTCCAAAACATCCTCATAGTCTGCCTAGCTTTTTCCTAACTATGTTGGTTGTGGTCGGCTTCAGTCTCACAAAATCTCATAAATCATTGGTGGTTTTACGTAAGTATTTATCTGGTCCATTCTAAAAGTATATGCTATTATAGGTAACATTTCATTACTACTTACTCATTAAGTAAATATGCGTACCTGACGACGTGAATTTACTTAAACAATTTACCTGCAGATTAGAAGCCAAATTGATATTGAGAAAAATGCGTTACTCTACTGCTGTATGCAAAACATTTATAATAATTCTTCCCTAACATATTGATTAAAGTTAATAATCATATGCTATAGAATGGGTTGCCATTAATGTTGTTCCTTTCAATATTTTTCTGCAAAGACAGACATTAAAGTCCTGCTATATTTGCTTGTTAAAACTTCTTTTTGTTTTCTGAATTCAAGACCCAAATCGTTTGATTCGACTTTGTCTAGACAGAATTTTTGCTATCATTTGTCTTTCTCAATTCCTTAATACTTCTTTAGTTTTTCAAGTAGAGTTACATATTCACATGTTTTACCTTCAAAATTTTTAGACACCTATCTACTGAGCTCCAAAAATAATGATTTCTGTACACCTTCAATTTTATAAATTTAAATACAGATGGAACTATTCATTGCTAGCGAAATTGGTCTGGAATTGAATTGTAAAATGGTTTACGTCAGGACAATTTAGAAAATATAACTACAAATGGTGATCGATTTGCAAATGAAATTCCAGTTTGTCATTTAAATTGCGACAAAACTAGATAACATTATTTGGAATTTCCAAATTAAGGATTCTTTGAATAATATGATGTACCTGGTATTAAAATATCTACGTTCTTAAAATATCTTTGAAAGGCATTATTACAGATACTTTTGGCAATACTAGCTTCTCCTTCGCCTGTGTGAAAGTTGGAAATTAAAAAAATATCATAGACATGGTCTACCCGTGTGCCAGGTTTTATCCAAATCCATTCGGCCGTTAGGACGTGAAAATGTAGCAAATAGATAGACTGATATTATAGACATAGTAACTTTCGCATTTATAATATTAGTATGGATTATTTTAGTAACAGTTAAATTCTGCCAACATTGCTAGTAGATACGTCCACCCGCATGCAGATATCAATTATTTATCACAATTTGAATGCCTGTGGGTACATTCTGACCATTGTTTATTATCTGATGTGTTAACAGAAATTGTACAGCTATTCGTGATAAAAAATATTCGTTGAATTTATTTACCATTTGTACAAATGGAAAACATTTTTAGGGTTCCGTTGCCAAATGGCAAAAAACGGAACCCTTATGGATTCGTCATGTCTGTCTGTCCGTCTGTATGTCACAGCCACTTTTTTCCGAAACTATAAGAACTATGCTGTTGAAACTTGGTACGTAGATGTATTCTGTGAACCGCATTACGATTTTCATTCCAAAATAGAAAAAAAACAATAAATTTTGGGGGTTTCTCATACTTTGAACTGAAACTCCAATTTTTTTTTTCATCAAACCCATACGTGTGGGGTATCTATGGATAGGTCTTAAAAAATTATATTGAGGTTTCTCATTTTTTTTTTTAACTGAATATTTTGAGCGAGAAACACTTCCAAAGTCGTAAAATAAGAGAACTGAAGTAAGAGAATGATAAAACTAAAAAAAATATATGATGTACATTACCATGTAAACTGCCACCGAAAATTGGTTTGAACAAGATCTAGTAAATAGTTTTTTTTTAATTCGTCATAAATCGTAAACCGCAATTTACTAAGTCACACACGGAACCCTACATGCACGAGTCCAACTCGCACTTGGCCGGTTTTTTAATCATCGTTTCACACGTAGTCAAGCGAATCCGTAACTCTGTAACCAAATAGTAAAGTGTTCTGACTAATATATTCTAAATGACTTTCTAGATTTATTGTAGATTCCACTTTTTTAAGTAAAATACTAAACTCGAATTTTAAATGGAAACCTAAATCAAATGGCATTGCATTTAGCAGCTTGCTATATGCTCACAATACCTACACAGGAGGTTGCAAAGCCGCATCTATCAATACTGCAATAATGTCATTTATAGGCCAAGTGTCCGACAAGCTGGGACCATTGTGTACGCAAGTGTCACCAGTGGCAGCGTCAGAGATACTTTATGAGATTATTTTAACAATGCGACGTAGATGGGTAAAACAAATCTAATTTTACTTGATAGTTTCCAGTTTACAGCAATTTAATATGCACTGGGGTTTCTATTTCGTTTCTTACTTTTAACTTTTTCAAGGTTAGCTTGAAGTTCAAGAGCGTTTTTTGGTAAAGTATCTATAATATATATATATGACTTCGAACTATCGCCGCAGGGATTTCTTCTGAAGGCCGAACATCTGTCCTAAGATAACTGTCGACCCAAAAAACTTACTAAGTCAAACAAATCTACACTAACATTTTCCATCAAATACTTTTAGATCTTTGATACTTTTAGTATCACACATCACAAGTATCTCAACAAAATCTCAAGTCTGTTTACAAGCAAAGAAAATAAGGCCACCATTTGTCTCTCAATTTGCAACCTCCGCTACTTCGTATAAATTCATTGGATCCACTCGCTAGCTAGTCTAGTGCGTTTGTCGTTGGTACATAGATTTTGTGTACTCTCCCGTTTTAACGGCGCACAATATTGTGAGATTTTGTGTAGGTACTGTGCATCGTGTGTGTGTTTGAATATTTGTTAATCAATCACGTCTCAACAGTTGAACGGTTTTGAATGAATGTTGCACAGGATAGACTATTACTTAGATTAGGGCAGGATACTTTACGGATATTAAACTCTCTAATTATGATAATCGATATTCTTGAAAATTGTCGATGTTTAGTATCTCTCGGATGTTAGAATCTATCGATAATATCATGGTAAATAGAGGTTCGCAATTTGCAAATATTAATATTAATAATGTAACATTCAATAATAAGAACATTAATATGTTCTAGAATCCCACGTATTCTAGCGTAAATATTTTCTCATTTCTTCTAAGAAATAAACAGGACAATAAATAGATTACTAAAGTAAATATAATTATGCTAAAACTTTTCTAAATGTGAATATTGAAGATGTTCTTATTATATTTCCATTAGGTATACAATCTCTTATGAAAGTAGGAATATTTAATTTTATAATAAAAAGCTACTCGATATGGAATTATTTCTCTGAAATGTCAAATAAGCTTACGTAAGTAAGTGTTATGAGGTTGATTTAATTTACAAGTAAAATATTGCTCATCTGAATAAAGGCCTATGATACTTCCCTGAGTGATTCCAAGAGTACACGGTCTTTTTACTATAGGAAATGACAAAAAAAAATGGTTTTATAGTTATCCTGAATCATTTAAGTAGCCCATTAATCGGTTATAATACAAAAATGTAACTAGATAATAATTAATGCATGATTATGATAACCCTGAAATGACTCTTCTTATAAAATGCTTAAGTGCAATCTGTTTGCTAATTACTTATTTTAAGAGTAATTTCCGTTTACACTTCTGATAACTCAATTTACAAAAAATATCACTTGATCTACAGTATGCATTTTGTAATGGTAACACCAGTTTTTTTTTTAATAATAAACTGCAATAATCTGAGCTAAATATACAAATTGCAAGTGCATATTCTATAAGCTTAAGGTCTTAAAAGTGTGATACAAGAACAATTTTAGAACCAGTTTCGTATGTAACTACCTCACTTAATACTGGCCTAAATGTTCAAGGACCTACTCGTAATACTTTGCATGATAACCGTTATCAGTGTGTGCCTGGATTATAAATATGATGTCATCATTGGATAGTTTCTTTGGTGCATGGTGCCTACTGTACATGAACTTGTCTATGGCATGCTTGACGTGTACCTATACTAATTACTCATTAGATCATGTTGCTTAGTGAGCTGATCATCAAGACCAGGGCTATTGACTAAGTAACAACTAAAAAGCCCATAATAAATGGGACTGACCATGAGATACTTTAGTAGCAGATTTGAATAACATACATTTTGAACAATCTTTATTGCTGACAGAATTTAACTTTGTCTTAGCAGTCTCGCTTTATTCTATCCGACTTACATAGATTAAGTGTTGATGGGTAGGCAATATTTGCTGTAGCTCCGTCGCGTCGTCATGATTGTCAAAGTTTGCAGTTAGACAAAGGTAGTCTAGAATTGCAGAGTTATTAGATCTCAGCTGTTTATTTCCTATCGTTTCTTATTTGAGATAATAATATTGATTGATTGGCTTCAATAGACCAAATTTTCTACCGACTATATATAGAATCCGAAGACCTTCAGATATTTTTTACAATACCTACCGTTGGATTTGGGTGTATATATTATGCAAACCAGACCAAAGGCATACAAGCTTGATAGAGTCTAGTCTAAACCAAATAGAACATGAATAAACAGATAAATGAGGAAAAACAGGTTTCGATTAGCAGTTTTAATATCTGCGCTTACGCAAGTAGGTACCTACATAGAGACATTGCATAATAATATGAGATGCAAATATCCATAATAATATATTTAACAGACAGTTGTTCTTAAGGTATCATAAAAACAGTTACGTCAACTGTTTTTATGATACCTTAAGAACAATTGTCTTAAATGGGGAAGACACAGCGGTATTATTTGATGACCATTAGTAGGTACAGGCCAAAAAATTACATATAATCATTTTGAGGCGAATAGGTACTGCAATATCTCTATAGCTAACTATCATAACAATAGGTATGTATTACAAGTTCATTATCACTTGCAGCGATAACACCAGCCATTATAACATGCTATGTAGCTTTCCAATATATCCCATAGTTTTTGTTCATACTTATAGGCAGCACAAACAGTGTAGGTATTTAATTCTAACTTAAATACCATCGGGCCTGGAACATTTACTTCCATAAGGGTTCGGCTGACCTAAAGTACACTCACATATTGCCAGTTTTGTTTGTCGTACGTAACAACGAGCTCGCCCCCTGCGAGCTCGTTGTTACGTACAATATTATCCCTAGCAATATTCCAGAATCAGCGCTCTGCCATCCTTTCAGTGTTCATCATCATAGTATTTAGTCCACAAACATCCACTACTAAGCTATCCAGTCCAGTGAACACTGTAATGAACAGTCCACTCATAATCTTCTAAGCTAAAGCATAGTAACATTTTGGCTTCAACAAAAACTCAGTTGCATTTAAGCGCTCGACGCTGGCGTCATATACAAGAGAAATCTTTTTAATTCGATTTATTATCGCAGTCTCGCTTACTTCGGATTTTACCGGAATTTTCCGAACCTTTCCGAACTATTCCGAACTGCCAGCGTCCTATTTTATGGGGTGTATATTATTATCTTACGAAGCTGCATGCAAATAGAGAGGAAAATGGTTTAAGGGGGGTATTACCATACCATATTTATACGATAGTCTAATATAAACATATGAATCATATCTTCTTTGAAAAAGATTTTTGTTATTTGATTTTTGGATAGGATCCTATGTATGATAGTCTAATACCTCCTAAAAATGGTAAAGGAACACATTTTTAAGGTAATTATCAGGCACATGTCACTGCTTATATGCTGGCCAAGCCTTTGTGTATGTTTGCCAATAGATGTGCTTATTTCTATAAAACATTTCACTCTAGTCATTTGTGGCTAAAGGCTCGCTCAGAGAAGAGTATCTATGTGAAAGTGCGACAACGATCTATGTGACGTCACATTTTCATAGATTAAATTCATAAAATTTGTAGAAATATGGCGGGTACAGATCAGACGTTTTTAAATCTGCATTTTTGTTGCTTAGAAGAACATAGACTTGAAAAATATTTTCCACACCAGAGTAGTGAACATTACGACTTTTCTTCAAGTTCTAATAACATTGATAAACTCTAGGTTCAACGTGTAATCAAGGATTGTATAAATCGGCGTAATTTACTCACTGCAGTTAGGTTACGCGGCGTTTTTCTTGTACGAGTGTTGCCGACCCACGGCATTCGTTCATTAAGCACACACATTTACGTGTTTAAAGAAATGTATTGAAATAACTTTAAAACTAGACTTAAGGAAAAATGTCATCACAAATAAAATGTCAAAGTTAGGGAAGAGTCAGGTTAATAAAAAGCTTTTATAAATCTATGATCGTTTAACTAAGGGTTGCAAGTACCACTGCAGAGTATAAGGTCGGATTCTCGTGTCAGGCAGTGATAGGTGTAATATTTTCTTCTGTTCTTAGTAGCAACCTGGCCTGGGATCTGAATTCGTGCCCGTTAGATGGCTATAGGTTGGCCTATCCATCTGATTGCGAATATGTACAATCTGCACATCATCATATCTTATGGGAGAGTATTCATTGGCAGAATGAACTCAATATTATGTTGGATAATGCACAGGCTACATACGAAATTAATTATTATACGGACCTTGTGGAAACTAGAACAAATTGCCGTGTGTTCAAGCGTTTTTGCCATAACTATTATTGGAATCAAATATAGCTCACAATGTTAGGACCCATTATTATTTATATTAATTTTTATCCGTGGTGCTAGGCAACTGGGCTTATTCCAGTTGTAAACGACCCTTTGTTCCTATATTGGCCTTGTTGTGGCCTTGAAGTGGCAATTATATTTTTGTTTACCTACTCCTCCTTTATTCTTTTCTAATTAATTTCGTTGCTAGATCTAAGATAGTTAAATTCATTCTCCGGGACTGCGTCGAGCTTCATTGCCTCGGCGCTTTTCTGGTGTTCGCCGCTGTTGATTCTGGCTTTCAGGAGTTGCAGTGGTTTGGGAATAGTCTCGTGGGATTGTCCCAATAAAAAAGAAAAGAATAGCCCCCCAGTAACATGGGTCTTAAACATAACATTCCTTGTTTAATGGCGTGATGTTATGTACTAATTTCATAACAATGAAGAAACTACTCGTTTTGTGGCGTATCTTGCGCCAACTTTCGGGAATATTCTGTCTTAAGATTACATACACATCCTTTGATCGGTTATCTAGCACACACTACCCAAAGGAAGGAGCTTGTTATTCAATCCTATCAGTGCACTGGCGGGACTTCTACCTTCTGCATATAAGTTTAGCATATTATGCAATTTATTTTCTCCCTACATATGCGTCTCTTATAACATCTACTGTTTATTAGACATGCAAATAGGAATGAAAAGAAAAACAAGCTTCTGCCTAAAACTTCGCCTTTGTTAAAAGTGTTTTAGTATCCCGAGAGAATTTGCTATCTGGGTAAGAGTATTTAATGCCAAACCAGTCATAGTCTATCCGTGTGCCAAGTTTTAGCAAAATCAAACCGCACGCGTTCAAGTAGAGTGATTAGAAAAGATCAAAACTTACAAACTTACACATTTATAATATCAGTAGAATAATAATATCGATGCAAAAAAGTAATTTTTGTGGTATGATTCTCATTCGTCCAAGGTGTCTTTTCTACAGCCACCGCTACATCACATATATAATTTTATTGACTGCGTCTGAACTTCTTTGAGACATCACATCATCCTGCCTCCTCATCCGAATTTATTTAAGCTCAGCCTAGCATGTCTTCTCATTTACTTTAAATAGTTTTTTATATATTTTTTATTATATTTTTTTTTAATTCTCTTTTTTCTGTTTCAACATCTCTATTTACTGTCACCTCCTTTTTTACCATTAAATTTTTCAGAAAATCCATCTAACGTCTGTTTGGTCTACCTCTACTCTTAAAACAGCCAAGATTTTTAAAATATTCGAGGAAAACTCGAGTTCAAAGCTTACCTCGCTTAATAAGTGCTCGGCAACAGAAATTTCCCTTGTATTGTTTACGTGTACATAGAAATTAAACCAAGTTAAGTAATTACTTCTCATTAGTACTCATTTATTACCTAGCTCGCAGGTAAACCTCCGGCCCCTTTATAGAGGTCGAGAAGTTTCTATGAAAGCGAAGAAAAATGTTTTGCTTAGGATTGGAATGAGACTTTTTCACTTTTATTTTGCTCACGTAAAAGTTTTTTTGCGAACGTGGCTAAAAATGGTTTTAGAGGCTGTGGAGTACAGATTTTGTTTTTAATTATGCTCAAAACGATACTGTTTCGTACTAAACAATTTTGTAAATTAGTCTATATTGAAATTGAAAAGTGAATGAATTAATATAGATTGTTCTTTACTTGATATTTTGCGAGAGCTAAAGTAGTAAGCCAATATTGATATTTCACCGATTCTACATAGTCTAACAAAATCGTTGTTTATAGTAATCAGTACCAAGACGAAACAGTGTAAAAAACAATGGACAAGTAACCAAAACAATACGTATCACGTAACATATCAGTGTTAACAAAACAGTGTATATCCATATCAAGTGTTAGTGTAATATCAGTGTTTTTAGTGTAAGAATAAGTGTTAAAATTAAGTGAAAATGTCGGAGAGATTTAAAGTGACGAAGTTCGAGGAGCCTTCGGGAAAAACGTACAAGAACTATGGAGCGACGTCGGCGGAAAGCGACGTGGAGCTGAAAGGGAAGCTGCTTCCCGACTCAGGTTTGTGTAGAACATATTGATATTCTAGTGTTCAAAAAGTGTTACGATACTGATAACTTCGAGTTTGTAAGCAGTGTTTCTTTCCTCACGTTTAGATATCGTGTCAGTTATTGAAAGTTGCTGAAGGTGTGTGGCATAACATTCTGACCGTTTTATAATAAACGACAGTACATATAGATACAAAAACAGTTTATTGGAAAGTTTTTAGACTAATATGCGCTTGTGATTTCCATATAAAACAACGGTAGTATTAAGGCTACCATCTTCTCATCCCCAATCGGGCACTCACACAGACATAAATCTAACTAGACATAACGCAAGTTCCTCCATTTGTATGAAAATAAAGCGTGCCACTTTTTCACAAACTATTTGAAAACATATTTACTTACCAATGAGAGAAAACATTGCTAATGCCTCGGTCAACTTTTTCTATACAGTCTTTACAGCTCAATATGGCATAAAAAGCCGTTTTTCTAGATTTCGGTGGATTTCCGATGCCGATAATGCTAAATGAAAAGCTCAGATTACGATCATTGATCGTAAGTTTACTCCGTTTTTTGGCACGCGAAGTACATACAATCGCGTCATCTAGTTAGATTTATATCTGTGGTCCCTCATTACTGAGGATCGTGGTCACTGGCACAGATAATAATAATACTAGCATACAGATGCCTCATCCCATACAAAGAAACCGTGCCGAAGTTACTAGCGTTTTTAGACGGATTATACGGACTATTTACTAAAAGTACTTCGATCACGTTTGGTTCTGTTCCATGTCTATAGATGGTGTTAGGCGACTTGCAAGTAAAAGGATTTTTTTTTTCTTTAAATGCAGTGACGATTTGTTTTATAGTATATTTGCACTTTTTTACAGTTTCATTGTCCCTAGTGTGTTACAATACAAAAAAAAAAAAGATATCCTTAGAAAGAACAATGGCAAAATCTTAGCTGACTTAAATTTGAACGTCTGAAAGTGAGTTATATACGAAAGACATTCTATTAATTGTCTACGTTTTTTAAAGTATAATTGAGCTGGTTCAAAACGGATACCAAAAATCATAATAAATAAAAAGTTATTTCACTTTTTAGTTAATTTCTTGAGCTTAATGTTCCCATTATATATTTTATCTGCTAAGTGACAAGTAGTAACTATATTAAGTAATAATATCATTATTGTATTTATTGCAGTTAATGAGTTTAGAAAACAGTTTATGTCTAAGTGTAGATTTTCCGTGCAGGTAGGTTAGAATATTGGAGTGTAGTAGAAATAAATGAATTACTTTCAATAAATGATTGGCAAAAGGACTAGTATCCAAGTATAAAATAATATAGCTTGGTTATTGACGACGACCTTTTGATACACTTCAAAGTAGCTTAATTTAAATAAATATACCTACTCCAAAGAGTATTTTATACATTTTATGCTGAAATAACTACGTAAGGGAAATACTAATGCGATATTCCCCTTTTACTTCCTCGAAATTGAATAATATTACCTATTAAACACATTATTAAAACTTACCCCGACATAACTTATAAAAGTTTATGTCTGAATATCTTTTGTTCTCGAACAAATTTTGCACAAACTAATTCAGAACATCACCCTGAGTTAAACCAGATATTTTTCATTTAATGACGTAGGAATTTAATCGCAGTTAAAACAATGTATGGGCCATCTGCCATTGTTCTTTAAAACCGTGCTTTAAAATCTATTGGAATCAATTTTAAATAAACCGTTCAATAATCTTTGAAATGTGTATTAAGAGCCCGTTATTCCATAATTTTGTGAGAGAGTTGATAAAAAAAGAAACGTACAATTTTTACGATAAATTCTAGAAAATGTTAATTTTCTACACAATTCAATCATTGATTTCAATCGATTTGATGCATATCGCGCCATCTGGTGTATATTTATTTGAACCAAATTTTCTTTGTCAGCGTTGGGACTCCGTGTCACTAGAGCCCTTTAAGCGAATAATCTGCCCACCATAACCAGGTGCGAAACGACAAAGCGACAACTGTCTGATCTCGTGTTTTCGTAGAAATTATTCAAAAACTGCACTATTTGGTGTACCATAAAGTACACTCTATTTACAATTTCCCATCGTTGTGGGGACTGTGGACCTGTATACAGATTCGCACTATTTAATCGGATTTTTACAATTCTACCAACCAAATGCGTTCCACTTCAATTTAATTTATGAATGGTAGTTTCCTACTACAACAAAGTTGTACAGCTGGACATTATCAACTTTTACTAATTGGCAAACTTAAAACGGGTAAAACGTAAAACTTTGGTAGTAACAACCCCTGTATGAACAATACGAAACAAACCAAATGATGCCAAATAGTTTGTAAGCAAAAATGGTTGATATACTAACCTAACTAAGCTGGAAGTTGCGGTCAAAGCTTTACTAACTTCTGGCATGACCGAATTGTTTTGGGTTTGACCGAAATCCTTAACAATGAGATTTCAGGTCCTTTCTAGTTATGTATGAATGTATGTATGTAAAATTTAGTAGTTAACTTTTGTTATGTTGGGTGCAAAATTTTTAGCAGAAATAAGTTGTAAAAATTCATGGATGAGATTGTAGTAGCGGAAAAACCAGAAGTTTGGATTTGGTATAAAGGTATCCAAAGACAAGCCTGACACGATGCCGCGTTATCAAAACAAAATTTCTATGGATATGTGATATCCGCAGAACAATCTCTGTACGCAACGATGCAACGTCCCTTACGTTGCATCGTTGCGTCGCGTTGTCATAGGAAGAGTCTGAACCGCGCAACACAGGAAATCCTAGTGTGTGGTCCAGAGACTTTGTTAACACCTAGCACTGAAGGCCCTCTTAGTAATGTATTATTGGTTAACTATTGTACAGTGTAAAAAAATAACGGAATAAAGATTTTACATACATACATAAACTCACGCCTTTTTCCCATGGGGGTAGGCAGAAACTACAGAACGCCTGCTACGATCATAAAATCTTCATTCGAATGAAAATGAATGAAAAGCGACTAACGAAAGGCAGATGTGAGTGGAAACGCCGCCCGGGAGAGGACGCCCTAGAAAGACATACATAGACCTTATTGGTGATGTTCTTCAGAAAGGCCAGGTGCGCAGTACCCATAACTGCCGTGTGTGTATGACTAGATGTATGAATGTGTGTGAAGCAAAAGAAGTATGTAAGGATCGTAGCAGGTGACGTTCTGTAGTTTCTGCCTACCCCCATGGGAAAAAGGCGTGAGTTTATGTATGTATGTATCGTGAAAGATTATTTCAGATTTTCATTTTGTTTAAACACGCTTGCATTTTTTTGAATTTAAGAAAGACTTGATCCTGTATTTTAAGAAATATTGAGGTAAGTTAATTTTAATAATTCTGTACGTTTTAAAATATATTTCAATAAAATTAATGAAATATCTAAAGTTCTATAGTATATAATCTTTCTAATGTTTCGCATTTAGATAAGTTTCCGTTCTAAATGATAGAACGAATGGGTAAAGCCGGTGAACCGTGGACAATAAATTAACTAGGCGAATAAAAGATATCGCTTTTAACTTCTATTTGCGATGAAATAACAATTAATAAGTAGACTAGAGGAAGGTACAGTTAATTTTAAGGGTCCCGCAGAAATGCCCGACGTGACAATACGACAGCGCGTTTCAATAGAAATTATTCTATATATTAAAGGGTTGTCGCATTTTCGCGCCGTGCTTGTCTGCGGGTGCCTTTATGGTATACAGAAACTAAGAACCACCTCGTTCTAGAATTTTTTCGTGTTGCTCTTTTTTCACATCATGAATCGTTTTAGAGTAGTTACACACAATAGTTTCGGGTTTCTAGCTCTTTCCATCATCGGACTACAAGACGTACGGCGATGCGTCATCGGTACATGGTGGACATCCCACCCATACCCACCAAACGTTTCGGGAATACTTTTATTATGCGTACAGCAAAGGAGTGGCATTCCATGCCGGAGTCTGTATTTCCTGTTGGCTACAACCTGGGAGTCTTTAAGTCAAGAGTGAATAGGTTTCTTCTAGGCAAGCGTACTCCATCGTCGACCACATCATCGCTTACCATCAGGTGAGATAGTGGTCAAGCGTGTGACTATCACTAATAAAAAAAAATAGTCTAAATTTGAAGAGAAAATGTCATAAGGGAACAAAAAACCGGCCAAGTGAGAGTCGGACTCGCGCACGAAGGGTTCCGTACCATTATCGCAAAAAATGGCAATAAAATCACATTTGTTGTATGGGAGCCCTACTTAAATAATTATTTTATTCGGTTTTTAGTATTTGTTGTTATAGCGGCAACAGAAATACATCATCTGTGTAAATTTCAACTGTTTAGCTATCACGGATCATGAGATACAGCGTGGTGACAGACAGACAGACAGACAGACGGACCGCGGAGTCTTAGTGATAGGGTCCCGTTTTTACCCTTTGGGTACGGAACCCTAAAAACCTGTAGTTTCGGTAACCTTGCCGACAATCTCACTTCATTCGGAATTACTTTTTCAAAAATTATAAAATCGTTTGGTAAATGTTTCAATCTATATTTTCATTAGAACGATTAAAACGTGCAAGTGGTCCCTAATGAACTTCAAAAAAAGAGTTAAAAGGTTTATTAATAACTTGTTAAGAACCTATTATTTTTAATGGCTCTTTAAATAATTGGAGGGGCGAGTTATAAAATGGTGTTGATGGCTGAAAACCCATAAAAACGGAGAAATAAAGTTAGTATGAAACAGCTTTATCTTGATTACAATGGTTATATTTTAGTGAAAATTATATTAGATTAGCCATAAATAACTTTACAACTGAAAAAAAAACAATGATTATATTTCTAGGAATCTGTAGCATGCGTTGATCAAGTCTACTGAAGGCGGCCGATTGCATGATTTCATATGTGTAACAGCCAACAGAAGGATTACTTATTTGCGAGTTACGCTGACTTTATGGAGGTATTACTTCTCAGGATCGAGCGCATAAGCCTTACGTTTGGTTTGCGAATAAACCGATCTAAGACCAAAATTATGATCTTGGACCGCGTCAACGACAAGTCGCCCGAAGTGACACGTATTGCGAAATGCGACGTGGTTCAGACCTATGTCTACCACGCGTCATTTTAGGCACGCCACAATTGCGGCGATAATGCTCCCTCTTAGAGGAGTGGCTTGAGAGGCGCCACGGCGTCCTCACCTTCCGCCTGACGCAGGTCCTCACCGGAAACGGCTGTTTCGGGAGGTTCCTGTTCAGGATTAGGCGGGAGGAAACGCGCGGGTGTCACCATTGTGTGGATCGCCCGCAGGACACGGTGGAGATCTGCCTCACTTGGGCTGGGCACCGCCGTTTCCTTGTTGAGGCGATCGGCGGTGGCAACCTCTCGCGTCCGGCCCTGGTTCAGGCCATGTTACGGAGTGAGAGTTTATGGGAAGCTGTCTCCGCCTTCTGCGAAGCAGTAATGCTCTCGAAGCAGGAGGCGGAACGCGTGAGGGAGACGCAACGGAGACGCCCTCACGCCCCTAGCCGCTGCAGGAGACGCCCTGAGCGTCAGAAGTCGCCAGCCGATTCCCGGCCACCGTAGGCGCGGGCTTGCGTACGGCGAGTAATGGGTAGCTCGCCTTACGATAAAGAACAGGCCTGACTCGACGGCCCGTTGTGTTCCACGCGCGCCTTAAAGAGATGTCAGCAGAACTGATGGGGTCCACGAGGGCCAAATTTGAAAAAGAGTTACCGCGTCCCTGGCTCAAGCAACTGAAGGAACACTGGTGGGTTTTAGTCAGTAAAAGTCTGACACGCCCTCCCGCTTCACCAAGAGCGGGAGAAGTCATTGGATGATTCCCAACCAAAAAAAAAATGACTGGTTCAGTCAGTCAAGAACCCTTCGAGCATAGATTTTGAACGCGTTGAGCGGTAAATTGTTCAGAACACGTGCTCATGTATGCAAGAAGTTAAGCATAATTAAACTGTTACTTCATTTGCATGTAGTAAGATTTCTTAATGTCGCAGCATTTATTTATAAGTATTTAAACTAGGAATTTGCATTATATATACAGCTATGACTTATTTTTGGCATGTAAGTTTAATTTTTTAATTATGCGCAAACATTTTTACTTAAGGCGGTACCCCGAGCAAAACGCCGCGCAAGCCGTTTTTGGTGCTGTTTTTAGGAGCTATCTACTCGTTATTTAAAAAGAAATATCAATTAATAAAAATACGTTAAATTTCTACATAATATTGATTCTAAAATGGTAGATTTAGTTTTTTTTTTAAATGTTGTATATATTTTACTAATCTACTTCCAAAAAACATAAAAATGAGAAATAATTATTGATATTATGCATCTCCTCGTAAAGTGTTCATTGATTATTTTTTGTACTAACACTAATGGATAGACAATTTAATAACGAACATTTTTGTAGAATTATTTTTTTCAAAAGACCAAAATTCGCTACTGTAATTCATGCGCCACCAGTGCCGCTAAACCAATAGGAACGCTCATATCTCATGCCGATTTTTTGGTCAGGGTACCGTCTTAATTCGGACTTGGTGATTCAGAATTCCATTAAACTGCTATAAAATATCATTGTCGATGAGGACTAAGAAATAAACACTAGATTTGAGAAAACAAAGCAGTGCAGTAAAAACTGGAATTCCTAGTCCAAGTCCCCAGTAATAGTTAAAACATACTTTTTAACAGTGTTGACCCAGAATTTGTTTCTTTGCAATAGAAAGGCAATATTACGTTTCGGAGAATTATTTAACTTAATAATGAGAAATGTAAACATGAAACCCATCATAATCTAATTTTCTTCCAAGTAAAACTACACTATAAAGGCTACCCCAGACAACCGCGAGGCGACAATGTAACGCGTAGTGTCGCGCGCGTTAACGTTCAACATTTCTAACAGCCGTACATATAAATATGTCGCTGGCAAATACGATTCGTCATCTATACTAATATTATAAAGAGATAAAGTTTGTGAGTTTATGAGGTTGTAGGGGGTAATCTCTGGATCTACTGGACCGATTTAGATGAAATTTGGCATGGAGATAGTTTGAGACCCTGGGAAGGACATAGGATAGTTTGTATTGCCTTCGGGTGAAGCCACGGGCAGAAGCTAGTTGTAAATATAATGAGGAATACAATACGCCTGCGACATTTAGGTATCGGAAATTCTGGCGTATTGTCGCGTTGTACCTGTCTGTGGAAATTTTAAAGCTCCCCCACCCTTCATTCTCTTATGTAACTCGCACTACGTACACAACATTGTAAGAAACACACTAGGGTTGCTTAAACTCCCAGCTCGCTTCACATTCCTTTGTTAACTTTGAAGGGGATCCGGGCAGCGGATCCAGTTTTTGAGTCGTAACTGAAGTGATGTGGCGTAACAAAAAATAAAATGTGACAACCCTATTTTGTGGTTGAGTTTGAAGAGAGTGCTTGGACGTTGTATAAGTTTGAGTAAATAGAAGATACGATAAAAATAAATCATGAGGCCACTAGTAGGTACTGTGATCTAGACGAAGTTACATTCTTTCAGCGATAATAACATAAAAAAAAAGTGTTTGGGATTGACCACGTGACATATCGAACACGCATGTCAATTTTGAAAATCTCTTATATTATAAACTTTTATTTAACTTGCAGTGTATGTATGTGTGTTCGGGTCAAATCTTGCAACTGAATTTTAAAGCAGTTATCCTCCACCGATTAAGATGAAATTTTGCATGCACGTTTAGTTTGAATTACAATGCATAGTTAGCTATCCTTATTAAAAAAGCATATTATAAAATCAAGGTCTACGTTGAAGATAAAAAAATTGGCTTTAGCTCCTGCGCTTGCGGATTCCCTGGTAACTCATAAACGGCACAAATATGTGGTTGTCTCTAACTATTCTCAATCTCATTAATTCTTTGTTTTTTTTCCCTCTTTTGATTATTCTTTTTACAATGGTTTTCAATCATCTTCATATCCCTTTGCTAAGAATAGACAGCACTGATAACAATATTTTGTGCCACATGTTAGATTTAGTCTTTTTTTATTTTACTTTTGTATAGATTCCTTTACCGATTGTTTTGTAAGTGTGTGAACATTGTAGGCCTTCTAGATGCTTGTTAACATTTGTTAACTTTTTAACTCGTTTTATTTTCTTTTGTTTAAATAATATGTAATCTTTTTGTTTTGTTTTTCTTACGACTTATTGTCGGGCCTACGTTGTCCCCACATATCTAAGTACTAATGCTGTAACAAGGAAATATTGTAAAACCAAACCATTTTTTAAAAGAGTAACCATGGAGTTTCTTACCGGTTCTTCTCCATAGGAAACGACCAACCCGAACCGTGCACCTTTTGTCGACGTTTTATAAGTGCCCATGTAGGCCTATATGAAATAAAAAAAATGATTTTGATTTTGTTTTTAAGGTCCTCTTGTATTTTTAATAATAAAAAAGTACAAGTTATATTTTGAGACAATTTGGAAATAAATGACCAATTTTCATGAGAAACATTCTGTTGTTTTAAAATATAAAATCAACAATGAATAAAACAAAGGTTTTGGGTTACAAGTAGTTACTAGGCATAACAATTTTCCTCAGGTGGGCATTTAATCTATTAAGTCGTCTTTAACGATGCCCGCGGGAAATGGTTTTCTGTAAGAGGTATTTATAGCAGACAAGAAAACGACAGGAAAATACATTATCCAAGAATTATTGGAGGGTTTCATTCATTTTGGAAGCGTATTTATCTTGTCACTCACTTGAAGCTTCTAGTGTTGCTAGCAAAGAAATACATTACAATTTTTGTCAAAAAATTAATCTTTAAGTGAGTGATATCATCATCATCATTTGTCCACTGCTGATCAAAGGCCTCCCCTAAACGTCGCCACACTGATCGGTCCTGTGCGTTTCGGATCCATCGGCAGTGATATAAGCGTTAAATTATATCAATTAAAATTTACATAGTATAAAATACTTAATTAACATTAACTACCTATATATACACTTAAATAAAAATAAAATAAAACTACGAACGCGTATAAAACGGCAGGGGTCATAGGGCATCATACAATTCGTCTACATCGCTGTCAACGTGAAAAGTGCCCAGAACGCTGGCAGCATTTCCACGTTGGATGGCAATGCTGATTCTCTGGTCAAGTGATATAAGTTTTAAGAATGAAGACAAATGCCTTTACTTTGTTAAATCACAAATCTTATGTAAAATAATGATATATAGATAGGTATGTATTTCCTTTTGTAATCCTCGCGGCGGTACAATCCATGCGAACGAGTGGTAATCGATGATGCACCCACACTTGTTCGCATTCCGTGTGTCACTAGCGGGGTACCAGCTGAAAATCAGCGTTGGGTGTTTGATGCCAAATAAAGTTGAGTTGATAACCCTTTCGGTGTAGGCACACCCAGCGCAGCTCTTCTTGAACCTTGTTTGTACTTTTTTACTGTTATTTCCTGTTTCTTTGTACTTATTGCTGTTGTGTTGTGTCTGTATCGAAAAAATTTAATGTTTTCTATTGTATTCTTCTATTCTTGACCAGAGGGCTGGCCTTTTCTTCGGCCAGAGAATCAGCATTGCCATCCAACGTGGCAATGCTGCCAGCGTTCTGGGCACGTTTCCCATTGACATCGATGTGGACGAATTTTTTGATGCACAATGAGGTCTTTTCCGTCTCCCTTTTGTATTTGTATATAGGTTTGATTTTGTTTTTTAGAATTTTCAATTGTATATATGTTAATAAATATATTTCTATTCTTTGAATAAATGTTCATTCCTGTTAGCGTTCATTCTCTTGTTCGTTCATTTGGACTATCACTACTATTCAGACCTTCAATCTAGATACCGATATCTACGTTCATCAGCTTAAAAGAGCAGGTAACTCTGAAGCCCATATATGTATTTTTCCAACAAGAATAATGTAACCAAATACTTGTAGAACACATTTTTTTTTAAAAGACTTCGTGTGGAGTTTCTTGTCCGTCCTTCTCCTTAAGGCGCCGATTCCCTTGGGTAGCTGATTTTAAAATGAGAATCACGTCTAAACGGCTAGTCGTAATTTATTGGAAAAAATATATGTTATATTAGACCATTTTCTTAATAATTTCATCTGAGCAAATTTTGAGTTTTATTCGTATGACATAGTGTAATTAATTTGTAAAGTTATGTCTAAAACGGACAAAAACACGACAATCACAACAAAACCGCTGGGCGTATTTTAATAAAATCGACACCATATCAAAGACAATTTAATTATCTACATTTTGATCTGAAGCTTTTTTTTTTAAAGTCATAGAATAATAAGAAAAGTACAAAAAACTACTAAATTTCGGGTCGCGCGGGTGTGAAACGAGTGCGCGTTTTGTTCCCTCAAGGTCGTTGGCGTTAGTCGTCGTCTTAATAAGCTACTTTGCCGAATGGACGGTAGAATCAATTATTATTACTTTTAATTTTTTTTTTTTTTGACTTTCGAAAGTGCCGCTTAATGGCCTAATTGAATAAAGAAATTTTGATTTTGATTTTTTGATTTTGGTTTTTATATTATGTTCACAACCATTTAAACAGTTAGAAAATTGTCAGCTGTATTCAAAATATTTCAACCCTGTAGTTAGTTCTCTTTGTATTTTAACCGTGTTGTCAACATCACCGGTATTTCCCATGACTGGCGTGTCACGGGATTATTAACCCATGTAGACTGAACACCGTTCTATGTATAGCTTTATGGTGAAAATATTTTTACGCGAATCGTTTATTAAAATAAGGTAAAGTAATAAAATAAGTATGTAGACAGGTAAAAGGAAGTTTTATTGGTGAATGCGTGTAGTTTATGTATGACATCTGTGGGACCTGGTTTTATGTTCTCGATATAAAATGGTTCCTACTGTGGTGTCATGATGTTTGTAAAATACAGTTTTTGAAACATATGCTTATGCCAATAAGAGACTCTTGACAAAGCGTCATTCTGGCATAGCGAAAAAAAAAATATTTAAGTATTGTATAAGTAAACTGTCGAAAAGAAAAGAACAAGAACCGGTAGCGATTATTGAATGGTCAAAATATTAAAGATTGACCATAGTGTACATTTTAGACATTCTGAAAATCGTTATGGATTATAGAATGTCATTTGTCTTAAGTTTAAAGGCCTGTTTTAAGGCTGAGGTTGCTTGCCACCACAATTTTTTTTTTTATGAGCATTAATTATTTTTCTCTTAGAGCCACTTTTGTGATCCATTTGAGACTTGGTAATGAATGGAGTGATATCCTATTTATTTGAACAAAATTTAATATTATTCCCTTTCATTATGTGCATGCAAATGCTATGATTGATGAGCCTTAAATGTGTCTAGATAGGCCCTCTTGTGTGCTGAGACACAGTCGGTCTCCAGCTCTACAAGAAAAAACAACAAGAATAAATCTGAAAAAATCTAGGCAGTGTTTCAATTACATTTATAACCTATCTAATCCATAACAGTCTGGTCCTTCGAGCCGGAAATAATTATTAATAACAGGCATCTATTTCATATCACTAACTAAAAGAGTTAAATTTATGAAAATAAAACACGAAAATTTAGTAGTACGTTAAACCGTTTTCGCTATCAACCGATAAAATACTCCAGGGACCGACAGTTTTACTTCGTTGCATAGCCATCACAGTTTCAAAAGAATATAAGAAATTCGTACCGGATTTGAACCCGGCAGATTATTTCAAAATGCATTATTTTCGCTTCAGAGATGAAAGCTTACCTTGCATACGGAATTGTAGAGTGAAAACTGTTAGTCATTCAGGTTTTCAAAGGTTTAATATAGTTCAGGCAAATAAGAAACTGTCTTCTTTTATATGTTTAAGATATTTTATTGTAAAATGTGCCTTATGTTATAAATAAACGATATTAAACCTTTATTAAACCTTTTCAGTTGAACTTTGGTTAGGACATTTTAAATTGTTACTCTAAGACCCAACCTTTGATAGTTAAATAAACTAATGGTTAAAAATGGCCAATTAACTCTCCAACTTATTTGACCATTTGTTAGGAAAACAATAGAGAGCAGTGGTAACCCATTGGTAATGGCCGCGACTTACAAGTTGCAGGTCGTGGCTTCGAACCCAGGCAGGCGCTTTACTTTGTGTAAATTATTACATCACCACTGCTCTCAAAAACGGTGAAGGGAAACATCGTGAGAATATCAGCATGACTTAGAACCAAAAAATCGAAGACATGTGATATCCACCAACATGCACTGGGCCCGCGTGGTGGTTTACGGCCCATTCCCGCTCACAGAGAGGAGGCCTGACCGTACAACGGACCAAATGCGAGTCTAAGTGTGGAACAGGGGTCCATCTATCCTATCCTATCCTAGGATAACAATAATTATTGATAAAACACCGAAATTTTAAACCATTAGTTACTATTTTTTTACTCAACTAGAATTATATACGAATAAAAAAACTGGGCCTAAGTAATTTAACCGAATCATTTATTAGGTTCGTCTGGACAGGTTTCAAAATACTGTGTTTGTTTCTACAAAATGTATGACAATCGCGTCGCAATGAACAACATTGTCACGAGTTCACAACGTTTGGTGGAAAAAAAAAAATGAAAGACAGAAGAAATTCATTTGGCACATGAAATGCAATACACAGTTTCGGTCGATAGTTACAAATATAAACAAAAGACAAATTAATATAAAGACAGTAAACATTATCTGCCTTACGAATGCGTCAAATTTTATGCAGGATTATAAGATTTTCGTTTCTTAAATAAATATTCAAAATAAAATAAAATCTGAGTATGAATATTAATCATCGTTATAGTACGTAATACTAACTACCTAATAATAAAAAAACATATGATTACATCAATCATGACGTTCAAACAAAGTTATCACGTGGTTCCATCCTCATGAAAATCAGGAGTGTCAAGACGAACCTATTAATATATATGGAGGGTAGTCAAACTAATAGAATTCGAAATAGACTCTATGTTGACTTGTTAAATCGATCAGATGTTTACTTAAACGTAGGTCAATGCCGGTTAACATCGTTAGGTCAAGATTAAATACCCAAATGTCTGGGTAAACGGTTAAACGGTAGAAAAGCGATAGGCCGTACCCTTGTAGTGGTTAAGAGCTCATTTAACTTTACTCCAAGGGCGGTTTGACTTTGTTTGTGCTTAGGCTGAGTTTTTTAACATACTCGATCGTGATAACGTATGTCCGAATGGATTGAGGGGACATTTCAGATCTTAAAAAGAAACTCACCCCCTTATTTAGTAGGAAAAAATGTGTCTTGGGTGCTGAGACACAGTCGGTCTCCAGCTCTACAAGAAGAAACAACAAGTATAAATCTGAAGAAATCTGGTCCTTCTTCGAAACAGTCTGGTCCTTCGAGCCGGAAATGATTATTTATAACAGACATCTATTTTATAATAGTTGAAAGCAAATAATAATTGTAGGCCAAATTCTGAAACTTGTAGTAAAATATATCAAAAGTTATATCACCGTAAAATGACTCCTCAACCTAAACATCTGAATTGAGGAGCCACCTGGCACACGGAAAGCAATTAAGGAATATTATTGAAAACGTTGTATCATTTAGTTGTAATTGTGTATAGTTCCTACTAAAAAATTGAGTCCAGTACTGTTGATATTTAAGAATATACAATATTTTTAATGTGGCTCCTCATAATAATATAAATGACATAAACGATCTCATAAGTCAATTTGTATACAAAAAAGAGATTTCTCTTTACTGTCACCAGATAGCGCTTATCCTGTTTCAATACAAATTGAGAAGTGAGACATGAGTAAAAACTCGCACTAAGCCCACTGATCTAAGTTTACGACTTTTTCGTGCTGTAAAACGTGTAAAGAAAACCATCTGCCTTGTCCTAACTATGTTGGAGTTTGCGCTTGGTCTAATAGTATTCAGCTGAATTTTGTATTAGTATTATTTTTCGACCGACTGCCTATTTGATTGTTGGAATATAAGTGTTAATAGTTGTATTATTTAATAGGGTGGTTGGAAAAACATATCTATTTAGTCCGTCACTTAGATAACCTAAAATATTGGATGCGTATTTCTTCTTTAGAAAGCAGAGGTGGCCCAGTGGTATCGGCCGCGACTTACAAGTTGTAGGTCGTGGGTTCGAGCCCAGGCAGGCACTTTACTTTGTGTAAATTATTTCTTCACCACTGCTCTCAAAACGGTGAAGGAAAACATCGTGAGGAAACCGGCATGTCCTAGTACAGAAAATTCGAAGACATGTGACATCCACCAACCCGCACTGGGCCCGCGTGGTGGATTACGGCCCATTCCCTCTCACAGAGAGGAGGCCTGTGTCCCAGAAGTGGGCACATTAATAGGCTGATAATGTGATGATGATGTGATTTCTTCTTTTGGCACGTAAACAAAAAATACGAAAATGCAATGCATTGAAATATTATGTGATGACACGGTGTACTATACTTTATACTGACAAAGTGACGTCACAACTGCCCACTCCTGAACATTGATGCGGTTTATCTTTATAATTTTTTATTTATTTGGTAAAGGTAAAAATACGGGTCCAATATTATTTGATAGGTAATCAAACAGATGGACCAAATATAATTATTATTTGTCCACCCAGGAAACATCCTTATTGTTGGATGTGTGCCTCTGTCTTACCTTTAGATGAATACAGGCGTGTCCATATACAAAAGAAGAAAATAAATGTCTCAGCCATTGGCTACTTTAAATGTGACATTAGAAAAAAAAGGCAAAATATTTGTTCTATCTTTTTTATTTCTTTCAAAGTGAAGTAAATATTTGTCCACAGTATTCCATAGTTCATCTAAATATTGTACCATTTATTTGGTTCTAAATACCAAAACTTAAAAATTATTTCAGTTACTCAATAAACTGAATCTCTCATGACGAATACACATTTAAAAATAAATCGAACGGTTAAACTGCTTCCAATACAAACATGATAAGGCGGATGCATACAAATAAATATGACTTCAAAACTAGAGGAAGTCGGAAATGGCGTATAAACGGAACATTTCCTTTACTTAGCGACTTTCTATAGAAGAGCAGAACGACTTAAATGTGATAAAGGGAAAAACTGGGTCAGTTTACCTGGTAATTTTTCATTTAGCTTCATTATTCATTCAAACCATTACGAATAACTATTTTGAAGCTATTAAAAACTTTAGTTTCAGCAACATAAAGTTGGAGACGATCTATGAGTTGTAGGTTATGGATTCGAACTCAGACAGATAATTTACTTTACAATGCATGTCCTCGAAAAGAGCGGTTTTCCAAGCAGCCAAACTGTGCGGAAAGTGTCACGTTTTTTCACTAGTGCTTTTTACTTTCCTGTATTTTTTTAATTTTTAACTCCAACGTCAGCCCGACGCATAGTTTTTATTATTTGAGAAAAGTTTTAAAAATTAGTTATGTACAGATTATCATTCATATATAAGGTAAAATAAAACTAATACTTTATTTTAGGCGTTTTTAATTTCTCTAGATTTAGATTTTGATCAATAAATTAATTTTAAATATTCATTTAATATGTTTGGCAGAACGTATATTTTGCTCGTGCATTATTGCGTTACGATGTGACAGCTATTCGCACATGCGCAGTAGAAATGCCCGAGGAACTATTAGTTAATCTGTGGATATGCTGAACGCGCTTGAATAAGCCCGCCATTTTATTAATTTCATTTTATTAATTTATTTATTTTCTCGCACAATGCATAGTAAAATGTTGTATGATACACGTACGTAAGATGATTTCCGACTCGTGTCGATTTATCCACTCACTCGCTTCGCTCGCTCGTGAATAAAAATGCCACTCATCGGAAATCACCTACCTTCCGCACTTGTAGCATAAATAACTATAGTGTTATCTTTAGAAATCGTCCCGAGGAAGCGGGCACGTCTTAGAACCAAAAAATCGAAGACATCTACCAATAATTTGATATCTACCAATCTGCGCTTATTCTGCGAAGGCCTGTATCCTAGCAGTGGGAATATTTCAGGTTGATTATGATAAAACTTAAAGTAGTATTTTATAAGAAAAACCGGCCTAGTACGAGTCAGACTCGGCACCGAGGGTTCCGCATAAACATTATAACATAATAAGGTAACGTTAGGTAATGAAGTTCATAAACAATAAAAGCACACATTGCTCTAACGAAGGGTCAATATTTACTTGCTGTTCCAGAACTGTTGTCCCCATACATCAATTCAGGTCGCGGTCGGTTTACCAACTGCAAATAAGTTAATAATATTTTTTTATGATTTAGGTAAAAATTTACAGTTTTCAGACTTTTTCCTTTACTTGCGCTGTAAGACATTGCTACTTGCCAAATTTCATGATTCTAGGTCAACGGGAAAGTACGTTTTAGGTTTTGATTGCCTTATGATTCTTCAAATATGCGACATAAACGGCTATATCTTTTGATCGCGTAGATTAAGAAGTTTGATTTTTGCACAGCTATAAGTGATTGCAGATCTCAGTATACCATATTAATCTCAACTTGATACCTGCAGATGTTCGGGAGAAAAAGGTCTCTAAAGGACAGACAGACAACAAAGTGATCCTATAAGGGTTCCTTTTGCCTCTTGAGGAACGGAACCCTATAAATGGTTCTGTTAGCTATGCCACATAACATAGTATGGTGGGTAGGTACTAAAATACGAGAGCCACCAATTTCGTTAATGGTTTGGCAAACAAACAAACACTAGGTCTTCGACGTCGAGTCAATTGATATATAGGTACCGACATGGGTTATTATTAGCTTCATATTACATAGGAACTTTACCACGAAGTCTTAAGGCCATCATGGTTCCGTTGATATAAAGGAATGGTGCTATTCGTCCTGTATAGCTCTATGTATTTGTCGGGTTTAGTCAATAATACGGACGTCAAAACAAATCGCAAGCACGCCACGTGGCGGCAAAGCAAGATCAACTACGCATTGGCGCGCTTTTTCTAACCACTTGCGTGGTGGGCAACAGCAGAATATGGCAGTTGAGTACTGACCGCCTTAGAGCTAAGACGTCGTAGAATCAGTGTTGATCCGTAATATTAGTAAGCAAGGTTGTAACTGTGAGTTGTGACTATTTTAATAAACCCAGTGTATCGAATAATTTGTGTGATTTCATTTTCACCATTGTGAAAATAGAAAAATACCCACGGACCTGCCCACATATTAACACATATGAATACATCCTGACTTCCCGATGGTGTGCATCTCTCGGCCAACCTTGATGCTACATTTTTACTATAATTTCGCGTTGCATAAGATTATCGCTCTGAATCCAGGTTTTCCGATGCGCCTGGCATGGTGCCTGAAGCACCTGAGATCTACTAATGTGCAGTCATTTTTGGCATACTTCAGGACGGTCAACTTACATGGCGGCAACTGCACCGAGACGATCCTGGGAGCTGCCCTAGGTCCTATCTAACCAGTAAAATGATTTGTATAAAGTTACAACAACTTCTACCGACTTCCAAATAAAAACACTACAAAGTGAAAAAGAACTTTATTTTTGGAAGTCGGTAGTCTTTGGTAGGTACCATTTTTTTTCGTTATGGACAGCGACTTCCAAAAAGAAAGTAATTTTTCACTTTGTAGTGTCTTTGGAAGTCGGTAGTATTTTATTGTTAATGTTTTTTATTTTTCAGTTGTACCTATCTGTCCACCAGACCGAATCGGATTAGAACAATGGTAATTTCTATTGTGTCTGGAAATGGACAGTTGAAGGTATAGGCAACTTGCCTTTAGTAAGGTAGCTATAACGCCAGAATAGATTACCCGAATACCATGAAACTTGAACATAACCGGTGAAATGAGAGTGTACCAAGGTGAACAGTACACATCTGCGTACCTCTTTAGAGCGTACTGGCGTGATGTTATGTTATTAAATTGTATAAACAATAAACAGATATCCAATTGCAGCAATCGCGAGAGATTTGACTTCATTTATTGAAGAGTTCTACTTTATATATCCGAAGTTCCTCAGCAGTTATTTACCAAATTAAAATGGGACCTATTTCAAAATCGGTCCACAATTGACGGAGAAATCGGTGAAAATACAAAAAAAAAAAAAAAAAAAACATGATATCGAACATAGAACCTCTTCCTTTTTGGAAAGTTGGTTAAAAAAGTATCCTATGCCCTAATTTAAGGCGCTATCAATATGCGCCCCCATGTTAACGCAGTACTGGCCGTGCGCCCGCTCGATGCCAATATATCAATATTGAACCTCCTTTTGAATAGTTTTGTTTGCAATATATTATTTTATTTACATATTTTATGTTAGTTACGAGTATGAAGGCATTCCAGCCATCAATTTTTCTGTGTAAGAATATTTTTAAACATCCAAGTCGTTTTGGAGGAGTTTCCAAAAGTTGCGAAAAAATATCGTGTTGTAATTTTTTTTTAAAATCAAAACAAGAAAAAACCTTGTGTTCAAAATTATGTACATGAACCAATTATTTTTTTTCGATTTTTTTAACCTAGCCGTTACTAAGTAGTATGCTCTAGAAATTTACCGTTTTACGGCACTATAGGGTATGTAGGCCCTTAATTCACCCGTCCGTCCGTGTGTCCAATTTCATTCGAATATTTTCTGCCGTCAAGTCGTCAAATGTAACGTTACTTCAACATTTATAATATGGATTATTATGGGCTTAAATCCCTCTGCTATTGTTTTTCGGTGCCTCCACAAAAACCTAACGTGCACGCCGTTCGGGAGCGCTCGGGTTTTTCCGAAGCCAGCTAATAACGTACCGTGAGTCAACACGAATGTTTGTCGGCAATAAAGCTGCCTTGTTTGTTCATATGCCCACTGTTGAACATGTGCTTATGTTGCGCAGCTGGTCGAAGATAGGACATTTATTTTAGGTCAATATTTGGTGATGATTATCAAAGTTATTGGAGAATTTTGACCTATATTCAGTTGAATGTTTCGGATTGTTGGATAAGCTAGATTATTCCTGTTTGCCCGGACAGTGTTAGGTATCTAATTCAAACTTTTATTGTTAGATGAAATTGTTTGTTTGTTTATATGAGGTTATTTCTGGGAGTACAAATACGAGCGATACTCATGACTACGAAATTGTTATCACTGACAGATTTCTTATGCTACTTTTTAACCCGGAAAAAATTACGGTTCCTGCAGAAAAAATCTAACGTTTAACTATTCAGGGAGAACCTAAGTCTTTTTTATTATTCATAATTTAGAACGTTGGAACACCTTCCACAAAGTAAACTACGGATCTGGTGAGGGCCAGCCTTTTTTTTTTTTTTTTTTTTTTTTTTTCTTGCGAAGAAAATGCCTAACGCATACCGCACCGTCCGGGGAGACGACGTGGTTATGTGGGGCTTGCACCCACTAAAAACTCCGCCTGTGCACCTACTTTCGCCTTGATGGGTGGGCCGCGAGAACTGCTACGCATGACATTCGCGACCCATCCAGCGTGGCCCACTTCTGGGCTCCTTCTTCTTTGCCCGCCTCCGGGGTCCCTTCTCCGTCGGTGATGTCCGGGTGCACTGGGATATCACCTCAACTCCAGGGGCCGTGCAGCATGAACGATAGAGTCCCCGATCTATCGTCCGCTGACCCCTGTTATGGCGGCATCAGGTCGGCGTTTCGCCGCCTGCGCCGTCCTGCCCTTATGCGACGAATCGGGTCTGCGAGAGAGTCTGCCTCCCTGACCCGCTCCGCCGCTTCCTTCTGCGAGATAACTTCCTCGCAGAAAGATGCAACCACCTCCCATGCCCCTTCACTGCCGACCATTGCCCTAACAATGGCCGACAGTGACAAGTCTTGCCCAACTTCAGCCGCCATGACACGGCGCTGCGCCTCCCAGGCGGGACACTGCTCGAGAGTGTGCAGAGCCGTGTCCTGGTTGCAACCGCACTGGTGACACATGGGGGTCGCCTCCCGTCTTGCCACTGAGTGCAGGTATTTGCCAAAACAGCCATGCCCCGATAATACCTGCACTAAACGGAAGGACAACGTCCCGTGTCGCCTCCCTATCCACTCCTCTAGGATTGGCTGGATAGCCCCGACAGTCCAGTGACCGGCGCTGGGAGTCTCCAGCCTCTCCGCCCATTGCCTCATGATGGCCGTCTGCGCCTCTCTGCGCCACCTCATCACCACTTCGGGCGGCGGGCCACTGCCATTCTCAGCCCGAATTGCCGCACTTCGTTGGTAAACTTCGGCGAGCACTCGCGCCTCCAGATCCCACGGGGGTGTTCCCGCTAATACAAACACCGCTTCAGCTGAGATTGTGCGGTATCCGCGTATTACCCTGACGGCCATGACTCTTTGCGGTCTCCGCAGCTGAGCCTTGTTCTGGGCAGTCAGGGAGTTCGCCCACACTGGGGCGCCGTACAGCGCCATCGAGCGCACCACCCCCGTGTAAAGCCGTCGGCAGCTCGCACTCGGTCCACCCAGATTCGGCAGTAGCCGACTTAGGGCGGAAGCTGTGCCGATAAGTTTTGGGGCAAGACGGCAAAAGTGCTCGCCAAAGTTCCACCTACGGTCCAGGACCAGACCCAGGTATTTCATGTGCGTCCGCACCATAATTCGCTCACTACCTAAGGTAATGTGAGCGCCCGCCGGTGGCCGGCGGCGAGGCCCATAAAACACCAGGGCTTCCGTCTTCTCAAGCGCCACCCTAAGACCAAGCGCTTCGATGCGGCTAATGACCAAGGACGCACCTTCAGTGGCCAATCGTGCCGCCTCTCCAAAGTTTCCTCCCCGGGCTGTGATGAGAGTGTCGTCAGCATAACAAATGACGCCCAGCCCGGGTGAGAGATCACCACGAAGGGCCCAGTCGTACCCCACGTTCCACAGGGGTGGGCCGAGGACCGACCCCTGTGGAACACCACACGTAACAGGCCTTCGCACGATTTGGCCATTGCGTCCCTGGTAACTAACACATCGCCCCCTCAGATAGTCTGCCACCAGCTGCCTCAAGTATAAGGGTACCCCGTGGAAACGGAGCGCCTCCCCGATACAGCCAAATGGCAAGGTGTTAAATGCATTGGCAATGTCTAATGACACCGCCAACATTACCTCCCCTTGTGTTACCGCGTCCATCGCCTGAGTTTTGAGACGCAGAATGGCGTCCACGGTCGAACGCCCGCCCCTAAAACCAAACTGGGCGTCCGACAGGTTTGGGCCAACCGTTTCCAAATGCCGGACGATGCGGGTAGCGAGAATCTTCTCCAGCATCTTCCCCACCTCATCCAGCAGCACTATTGGTCTGTAAGCCGATGGTGACTCCGGGGGTCGTCCAGCCTTTTGCAGCAAAACCAGTCGACCTTCTTTCCAAACCTTAGGGAACCGTCTCGACGTCAGACAGGAATCGAACAGTTCCCTAAGCCTATCCTCCATCGCATCTAACGCTAGAGCCAACACCTTTGAAGGCACCCCGTCTGGTCCTGGGGCGGTTGTTTTTGAACGCGCCCGTAGAATCACGGTCTCCATCTCCGCATCTGTGATCACAGGAGTCTCCTCTTCGACGTCGTGGTCATCAGTTGTTGGAGTTATTGTGGGTGGTGTGTGTTCCGCCCGGCTCGGGAAAAGTGATTCCACGACTTCGGCAAGGAACTGAGGCTGAAGGGATTCCGTTAATGGGGTGCCTTGGGAGCGGAGTTTACTCCGCGCCGCACGGTACGGGCGCCCCCAAGGATCTCGGTTTAGGCCGTCCAGCATTTCACGCCTCGCCTGCTCCTTTGCTCGGAAGATCGCCAACTGTAGAGCTTTTCGGGCACTTCGGTAGGACTCGTACAGTTGAGACTCCAGCTCTTCATTGCGGCGGCGCAGTCTGCGCACTTGCGAGTAAGACCTCCGTGCAGTAATGCAAGCCTCGCGGAGGTCCGCCAACTCCCGGGACCACCAGTAGACCTGCCTTTTTTGTGGCCGACTACGCACTCGAGGCATGCAGGCGTCGCACACAGTCATCATGGCATCTCGGAATCGCTCAGCCTCAACATCAACCCCTTCAGTGGAAGGCGGCAAAGACAGCCATGCCTGAACAATGGCTGCCTCCTCCAACAGATCTCTACTAAGCCGTTTCACTGCCCAGCGTGGAAAGTGTCGAGCTTCAGAGCGTGGAGACACTCCCGACCCCTGTGAGGTGGAGACATCTATACGGATGTACAAGTGATCCGAAAGGGTCTCCACACTCTCCAGGACTCGCCAGCCCTGGACACGTGTGGCGACAGCAGGGGTAGCAAACGAAAGGTCTACTATCGACCCTCCCTGCTGTCGCACACATGTATTGGCCGAACCTCTGTTTAAAAGACAGAGGCCTGCCGCTAACGCCCACTCCTCAACTGCTTCTCCTTTAGCATCCGTTCTTGGGGAACCCCATGCGATAGATTTTGCATTGAAATCCCCCATTACCATTATATGGCCTGGCATCATTCGCCGAACTGAGGCTCCCAAACGATCCAAGAAGTCCTCGAATTCGGCCAGGCTCCTGTTTGGGGAGAAATATATGCCAAAGAGCATGATGTTCCCCCGCGCGACCGCGACATATCCAGAAGCCCTCTCTCTGAGTGAGAGGGGTGGGCAATGAGAGGCTGTAGAGCCGATAATGGCAACAGAACCGTCCACGTCACCCACCCAATCAGGGCGAGGTGGGACAAAATACGGTTCGGCCGCGACGGCTACGTCGATCGACCACTCCGCCATGGTTTGAAGGAGCAAGTCCTGGGCAGCGGCAGAGTGGTTAAGGTTCGTCTGGAGTAGACAATGATTACGGACTTGGTTCATAATTATTCCGTAATCATTACCTCCTCTTGCGATTGCTCCAGTCGCACCACACTAGAAACGGCCGGGGTTAAAGCGGTCGGCTCTTTTCTTTTTGAAGGGGCTGGCGGCTTGCAGCCCTTACTCCCAACGACGTGGTTGGCCGGTTGCTTTGCCACCTCACATATTGGGCAGTGAGGATCGGCAGAGCATGTTGATGCTAAATGCCCAGGCTTACCGCAGCGGAAGCAGAGCCCACTGAGATCCGTGCCAGAGGTACACTTATGGCGGGTGTGCCCTCTCTCCATGCATTTGAAGCATCTCATGGGGCGAGCCTCCAGGATAGTTACTCTGGCAGAGCTCCAACCAACGAGGAGCCGGCCAGCGTCAGCGAGTTGCTTTGCAGCTTCGACAGGGCATTGCGCCCAGGCAGAGCCGACGCCTCCCGGGCCAAGACGTATTGGACCTATTCGAACCGTTTCTGTGGGGCAGCCGGTCTTCCGAACGATTGCCTCCTGCACATCTTGTCCAGTTATGGAGTCGTCTAGGCCGCTTATGCGCATTTCAGCGCACTTTGTGGGTCTAGAGACCTTGACGTCTTCCGCGAAAATACCCCGAAGCTTCTCCGCTATAAGGTCTGCTCCTTTGGGTCCTTCAGTTCCCGGAAATTCCAGCAGACGCGCCCCCGTTGCTGCCTGACGGAACCTGATGTCAGTGATACCGAGGTCTGCCAGGTTCACACTTTCCTTGGCCCTCGATATCACCGCCGCGTAAGTTAGCCCCTTCTGTACCGCTTCAGGCTGCAGGGTCAAAACCACTGCAGCCGACTTAGGTGCGCGAAGTTGCCGTTTTCGCTTTCTGTTGGAGCCGGAGTCAGATTTAGCTCCTGTAGCGGATGCCTCAGTGTTTGTTGCTGCAGGTTTTTTCTTTTTCTTGCCCCTTTTCCTCTTAGCAGCGGTCTGCCAACCGTCACTGACAGCCACATTCCCGATAGGCGGAGGGGCGTTCCGCTGCGTATTGGCCACTTGGGACACCACTTGGGATGCTGCCTGTAGTGCTTCTCGAGAGGCCATGGAGGACTTTTTAGGCGCCCTGCTGGTATTAGCAGCATTCCTGGCAGCATTCCGGGCAGCATTTCTGGCGTCTGCCGCTAAGGGTGGACGGTTATTCTTTGCCGGCAGAAGGCGGTCCTCAATCCCAGCGAACCGGGCGTCCATCATCTTCCCGATTTGGGAGACAGCAGCTCGCAGTAAGTCGTCTGGTGTGCTCGAGGGGCTCTCCACGATCGAAGGGCGCGCGACCGTTTGCTGCGGCTGCGTCAGTTCATGTGGTTGCCTTCCTATGGAGCGAACTTCTTCCCGAAGACTTTCCATTTCCCTACGGAGGGCTCCAAGCTCTTTTCTCAACCGGTCATTTTCCAGGTGCAGCCTCCGAGTCTCTTCCGAGGAACTTCTGTTGGCAAGCTCCTCTATCGCCATTCTGACGCGTTCTGCTGCCTCTTTAATGGCCCGTTGGCACGTACCCTTCATTTTTTTTGATTTCCGTGTGGTGTCCAGAACCACCTGGATATCCTGAAGGGCCGCTTTCTCCAGGGCCTCCGCTGAGCCAGCAGAACTCTCTCCAATTGCAGAGGAAGGAGTGGTCTGGGTGCTGATTTGCACATCCATGCCTTCCTCTTCACTCGCTTCGGTCCCTGTATGGCACATCAGGGAAACGCTCTGGCTATCTGACTCACTTTCTTCGGTGTGTGAGCCATGTGAGCCGTCCGGCATGCCAGGCCGAACAAACCGACCCCTCTTGTCACGTGGGGGACCTCCCCCTCGAGCAGTCGTCGCCTTAAAGGGTACTTTAGAAGGCGGTGACATCTCTCCACTCGTTGCTGCATCCCGTTGCCTTTTATGACCGTCACGCCTCCGGGAAATGGAGGGTCGGATTGCGGTCATCCGCACTGCTGGCAGTCTTTCCTCTGGTGCGCACTGCGCCACCATCTCCTCTGTCGGCTCGGAGCCGGAGGGTCCATGGTCATTGTTTGAAGTCATCATCTCAGTTTTCCGTAAATCGCGCGTGTGGTTGTCGTTGGTGTCTGATGGTTCAGACGGAAGACAATTGTTGCCCACCCCAGAATACGGAGGGCAGCCCGCCGAAGCGGGGTGGGACTCCCCGACCGCTGAGCGGTCGGGACCCACCTGGGGACTTTTTTCGCAAATGTCTTGGTTCATATTTTGCTTTTTTTTTTATGTTTTCCTTTAAAGGGTGAGGTCCCTATTCTACTTCCTTCCCAAACTACGCCTACTCGTCCTACCCTCTGGAAGCAGAGGGGGGGAGTGGGCGTTAGAAGCCACCAGGCCCATCCAAGAGACGGACCAGCCGTCCCATCTCTAGCCAGGTTCCCATCACAGACCATCATGGATGATGATCCGTGATTGGAACCATGACCTTTCCCCGTGTGTTGAAATTAGCCGTCCGCCCCAACTGTCCACCCAACGCGGGTGGCCAGTTGGAGCCGACGTTGCCCAGGGTGCGCCGCGTGGAGGCTTTCAACTTGCACCCCGAGGGCCAGCCTCCCACAAGTTAAACCAAATACCTGGTGAGGGTCATGAAGATCCGCTGGATGTGAGAAGCTCAAGACCGGCCGATAAATGATAAATTATTTTATTTCTGTAAGTTGGTTTGTATAAAACTAGATGGGCTCGGCGTTTCCTATCTGACTACTCTGAGAAGAAAGGCCGAAACAAACTCCTGACAAAATCTTGGTAAGATCATGTGAAGACCATGTAGACTGATGTCTGAAATGGTCTTTTGAGAAAAGAACCAGCCAGATTGAGTGGACCTGTTGTAGCGTTACGTATAGCTCAGTGGAGTTAAACGTAAACCACGTTAATAAAATTAAGGTAAAAATAAAATAAAATTAATAAAAAGATATAGAAATGAAATAAGGTTCGGCTTCGCACGTCGTGGTCAGCTAATCAGGCAGCAGGACGAGCAGGAACTCTTCTAAGTGGTGAAGGTGCAACCGCGGACCAGGGTGGCATGGCACGGTGCGATGGGACCGCTGGTGGAGCGCTACCGCGAGATGTGGGCCCTCATGTTCAGCATGCGCTCCCAGCGCGTACTACCGGAGGGCGCGCGCGGCCTCACAGCTCATACCGCCGCACCGCTGAGGTCCTGTCTGCCGCATTTCATACTCCACATGCCAGTCTGGCACATCTTGACATTATAGTAGTAAAAATTCACTTGAGAGTATAAACGGTATTTATTTATAGTTCTTCAAGAGGATTTATAACAGTGGTTCACAAACTGAATGCATTACAATTTTATTAGTACTTTTCAAGGCTAAAATATGTGTCTCCAAAATATTCCAACAAAATTCTAACTGTCAGCGTTCAGACCAGATCCAAGACTGAAAAATCTGAAGCCCGTTTTTCATTCGATCTCCATTTCTTCTAAATTACAAATTCAAATCTCAATAAGACCAGAAGGAATAAAAACGGCTTTACAAAGGCGGGTCAGTATGCTCAAACCTTACAATAATGTACAACTAGCTTAAGGAAAGATCAGGTATATAGTCCATGGTACCTATGGTATGTCTATGGCTTTAAGAAAATAAAATAGACAGACAGATGTCATGTCAGATAAAAAACGTCACAGTAGAAAATTATTACAAGAACAATTATAAATTACGAATATAATTTAAGTTTAGATATTTAAAACAGTCAGAGATAACTAAATATGCTTTAGATGTAATAATACAAAGAATATATATAAAAATGAGTTACACAAATTGATGCGATATCAAAAGATGTGAAGATGGATTGTGGAGTGTTATGAAACGTAAGTAGATCTTGAATAAATACCACACTGTGCAGTCAGTGCACGCAATGTAGTGACACTTGAACTCTGCCTCTGTCCAGTCGTGGATGTGTTTCTGCTTAAATGGCTTAAAACCACAATATTTTCCTAGATTTCCCGTGACAACACTATAGTCCATAAACCCCACTAAGCTATTTCGAAAACAATCCAGTTTGTCGTATAAACTAGGCATTCAAACATTATTGTTCCCACAAATGCAAATAAAACATTATGAGAATGTAATATGAGAACTACAGAGGCTGGCTACAAATGAATTCATCTCGGTAGGGTATTATTACATTCAGCAGGCCGTATATTTATGTGCAATGTCTAGTCTGTTTTTAACCCCCCCCCCCCCCCCCCGGAAAAAGAGGGGTGTTATAAGTTTGACGTGCGTTGCTGTGTATCTGTGTGTCTGTCTCTGGCATCATAGCTCCTAAACGGATGAACCGATTTTGATTTAGTTTTTTTTTGTTTGAAAGGTGATTTTGTCGTGTGGTAAGAGTGTTAAGTTATGTTTGAATAAAATCGGTTTAGCCGTTCAAATGTTATGGGCGTTTTACTGTTTGAATCGGGGTGTTTTCGCAAGATATCGTGTCATAATAACGTGTTCAATAGTTTGCTTTTCGAAGCGTATCTAATATGTTCTGTGTTGAAAGAAAGAAAGAAAAATATTTATTTGTGACCCGCACAGGAGACACGAGAAATACGCATACGTTGCGTTATGTATGTGTTGTTATCTTCGTCTCTTTATCCTTTTTCTTAATTTTTATTTTTAACCCCCGCCAAAAAAAGAGGGGTGTTATAAGTTTCACGTGTGTTGCTGTGTGTCTGTCTGTGGCATCATAGCGCCTAAACGGATGAACCGATTTCGATTTAGTTTAGGTAATTTTGTCGAGAGTGTTCTTAGCTATGTTTGAATAAAATCGGTTCAGCCGTTCAAAAGTTATAAACATTTTACTGTTTGAATCGGGGTGTTTTCGCAAGATAAATGTGTCGGGGGTTTTTAAATTGTGAAATTTTACTTGTTATCTTAATTTTATTAACGTGGCTTACGTATAGCTCCATTGAGCTAATGTAAGCTACCGGCTGATATGATGAAGAAAGATGTGAAAGTTTGTGGTGTGGTATTTTTAACCCCCGCCGGAAAAAAAGGGGTGTTATAAGTTTCACGTGTGTTGCTGTGTATCTGTGTATCTGTGTATCTGTGTATCTGTGTATCTGTGTGTCTGTCTGTGGCATCATAGCGCCTAATTGGATGAACCGATTTCGATTTAGTTTTTTTTGTTTGAAAGGTACTTTGGTCGAGAGTGTTCATAGCTATGTTTGAATAAAATCGGTTCAGCCGTTCAAAAGTTATGGTCATTTTACTGTTTGAATCGGGGTGTTTTCGTAAGATAAATGTGTCGGGGGTTTTTTAAATTGTGTAATTTTACTTGTAAACATACATTGTTTAAAATTGTAACTCAATCATCCCAGAACGACTGAACGGATCTCGATTAAATTTGGCACAGAGACAGATTATAGTCTGGAATAGCACATCGACTACTTTTAATACCGGTATCATGCTCCCTTGGGATGAAAAACACTTTTCACGTGGGCGAAACCACTGGCAGAAGCTAGTAGGTTTATATACCTACGTATAAGTGGTTTTAGCGGCAGGTTCTCATCTTTTAACTGAGACATATTAATTAAAATCAACACTTCTGTTGTATTTCCATTGATCAGCAAGCCTGCCCCAGTGTTCAATATACGGTAACTGTAATTACTGTCCATAATGTCCCCATAATTATCAATTCACGCACAAAGCAATTTATGTCCATCTAATTAATCAATGTCCGCTACTGAATTACAGGAACTGACCATTATTTAATTACGAGAATATCAAATAGGTGTTGTCTTTCGTACCTATATACATATGTGCCAATTTTTTAACCGACTTACCAAAAAGGAGGAGGTTCTATGTTCGACTTTATGTTTGTTTTTTTTTTTTTTTGTGTATGTTCACCGATATCTCCGTCAATTGTGGACCGATTTTAAAAATTCTTTTTTTGTTTGAAAGAGTATGTTTTGAAATTGGTCCCATTTTAATTTGGTGAAGGTCTGATGAAGAACTTCGGAGATACACAACACAACTCTTCAATAAATAACGGCAAAACTCTCGGGATTGCTGCAATCGCATGTCTGTTTATTGTTTATACCATTTCATAACATAACATCACGCCAGTACGCTCTAAAGGGGTACGCAGATCTTTCATTTCACCGGTTATGTGTCAAGTTATTCGGTTAATCTATTCTGAAGTTATAGGGACCTTAATAAACAACTTGCTTTTAGGTAGGTAAAACTAAAAAGGGAAAAATAAAATAACTTTTTTGCAAAAAAATACTACCGACTTCCAAATGAAAAACTACAAAGTGGAAAATAACTTAACTTTTGGAAGTCGGTGTCCATATCGCTAAAAATGGTACCTACGAAAGGCACCGACCTCCAAAAGTTAAGTTATTTTTCACTTTGTAGTTTTTCATTTGGAAGTCAGTAGTATTTTTTTGCAAAAAAGTTATTTTATACTTCGATCAATACCACCTAATTACTATTTTACTCCTCTGCTGTTCTTCCATTGCAGGATTCAAGATAGTAGAATCATTAATTCGGGACCCGTCGAGCTTTATTGCCTCAGACAATGTAACTTTGATTTGGATTCGGGGTAAATAAAACACAAGTTCACAGTTGACAATTAGTTTTAATAGTTCAAGTTGAACCTGAACCGCACTAAGTTAAAAATATAGGTAGGGTTGTTGGTATCAGTTGGCTGGTCTGATTTTGGTTTCAAAAGAAAAGTATACATTTATATTGACGGTGAAATCAAAAGCTATGTATATAATACCCGTCACTCAGAGGGAGAGCAGGTAGGCCGGACAAATTATGTTTGTTTAAGTTAAGGTTGAAGAACAAAAATAAAACGGAATGCCAGTCTCTCGAAAGGGGTGCAGGTCAGCCAGTCAACTCCTTACCGCGTACCAGTACCTCAGGCAGACAAAAAAAAAGTTATCGGAAGTATGGAGATAGAAAAGTACATAATGCCTTCTTCAGTGCCTTTTCCACATAAGGTACTTAACACCTCTTTTTTAGGGTTCCGTAGCCAAATGGCAAAAAAAGGAACCCGTATAGATTCGTTATGTCTGTCTGTCTGTCTGTCTGTCCGTCCGTATGTCACAGCCACTTTTTTCCGAAACTATAAGAACTATGCTGTTGAAACTTGGTAAGTAGATGTATTCTATGAACCGCATTAAGATTGTCACTCAAAAATATAAAAAAACAATGGATTTTGGGGGTCCCCATACTTGAAACTGAAAGGTCTTCAAAAATGATATTGAGGTTACTAATATATTTTTTTTCTAAACTGAATAGTTTGCGCGAGAGACACTTCCAAAGTGGTAAAATGTGTCCCCCCCCCTGTAACTTCTAATAAGAGAATGATAAAACTAAAAAAAATATATGATGTACATTATCATGTAAACTTCCACCGAAAATTGGTTTGAACGAGATCTAGTAAGTAGTTTTTTTATAATACGTCATAAATCGTAAACCGCAGTTTACCAAGTACGGAACCATTCGTGCGCAAGTCCGACTCGCACTTGGCCGGTTTTTTCCACTATCTCTAAATACCTCGTCACGAAAAGCTATAAATTTTGTAAATTAAGAACTTCTACTAAGTTACGTAGCGACAATTCAATCAACAAAAATAATTCCAAATTCAATCAACTCAAAGTATAATACGTGTAATGCGAAACTAACGAGCAATTTCACTTGGTCGGGTAATATTTCAGCGATATAAAGCGCTGTCGTCTAATGTTTTGTGGTACTGAAACGCGTCTGACTCATGGAACGTTCCAGTACGAAACTTTAGCTCCGCATTTTGGAATGCTATAATTATTATGTCATTATATCATTTGCTGAAGACATACCTACAGCTGTCAGTAACATAATTAACGCAATTGCAGGTAGTTTGCGTTAACGAGGTAATTATTAGACCTAATTCAGACAAACTAGTCAGGATGAAATGACCGCAACTGTCACAGGATGTCCTTCGCATATTGTGTTACATGTATTATGTAAGTATAATAATATTTATTTACCGTATTATCTACTTACGTATTGCGGTCAGTGACCTACAGCGGGTATGCCTGTAAAGAGAGCATTTTCTTTATAGCTAGCAAAAGGTCGTAGGATCGTTTATCTATACTTCTATAATAATATTTAAAGAGAAAAGATTTGTATTTTTGTATGTAACGAATTAAATTAAAAATTACTAGACCAATATCAAAAATTCTTTCATTGTTGGGAAGCTACACTATCCCCGGGTGACATAGGCTACTTTTTATCCCTGTATTCTACCGGGAACGGGCAATACGCTGGTGAAACCGCGAGGCGTCCGTTAGTTTGAGTAATTAACAAATATTTGAAGGAATAAAAATAAAAACGAAAAAAAAAACAATCAAAAAAATCTTTTATGAATACTTTTCGATACTTTCCATCGTCTTTATTCAACTGAAATGCTTGGTAGTATTTAATTTCATAACCATCGATGTCGTCTGATGCTCTTTCAATTGCAACTTTTTAACATCAAAACATTTAATAAACTTGTTAACATGGCCTACAACAAATAAACTGTAGGTAGCTAAATAAAAAATGGCCGCGGCCCCCTAACTGAATAACTCCTCCGACTAAATGCATGACGCATTTCCTGAAAGTCGGACTCTTTGCGAGAGTTTCAGTGTAATGCTTCAGTGAAAGGTACGTTTTACGCTTTTAAACTTAAAAACGTGGAGTTCTACCTATGTGGTGAAATGAAATAGAAGAAAAAAAGGAACGCTGCAACCGAAGTGGAATTATGCAGTGACACGAAACTCGAGGAATACCGACAACAAGTTGGCTGGACTTAGGGCTGGTGGAATATTGAATTGTGTCGGTTATATATTTAGGTCGTTTCAGTGATCTACCTGAATGACTCTTAAGGATTTTGACTTGACCTATTTAGCGCGTATATACATTTTCAGCCTAATTTATATCTTTGGTAACACCCCTAGGGTAACTTGATTGTGGCCGCCATGCCATTATGATTTTAGTTTTCTGTTGAATTTAATTCCATCGTTACGATACGAAATGCTTGAAGAAGTTAGTTTAGCTACGGGTACGGGTACATACTTCTATTTAATTATCTATTCACTGGCGCGGGTTTCAGCCATTTTCGTTTTTAAGTAACATTTTGATTAAGTTTTCTGAGTGCTTACTTATTTATTCGGGAGTACTGTGGCGAATAGCTTATTGATATTTCTCGTGTTGAACACTATCTTACTTGATAGAAAGATATGACATGGTAGACGAGGGTGCACGCCACGTATTCCAGAAAATAGAACAGAAATAGATATATGTTTTAATTTTTTCATTTATACTTTGTCAATTTTTTACACTAGGCTCCTGTTGACAGCGCAACTTTGAGTATCTTTTGAGGGTTCTAGTGCTTCTAAAGATAATGTATCATAAAAAAAGAAATCATAGTGGCATAGTATATATCTTTATTTATCAGTTTATGGAATATCTTTTAAATTGGTACAATATTGGAGGAGCAAATAGGCGAGAGCCAAACCTCGAATTACGGCTTTTTACTTAGGATATACAGTCGGATGTTTGCAACCGCATTTCCTCGTAGATATAATGCTATAAATAAATCATAGCTAAAAGCAATGTGTACTCAAATAAGCTCAACATACTTAGCCATAGCAATATTTATAAAGTACGCTGGGCAATAGAAATCGTTCATCTGTGTCAAAGCTATTCAAGAAAGCGTTTTGAGCGCTATTCCGCACAGCGTTCCATATTCCATCGTATGTAAAACTAGCGACTGGTTATTTTAGTATCCAATAACTACCAAAGTATGTATTTCAATTTTAAAGATCGTTAAGTTTGTTTGTATGTTGCAAGTTACGAGTGTTTAGTTTAGTGGAAACAATTTTATAAGAGTTCGTTTTGATTAGGTCTCTACGGTGGTAAAAAGAGAGAGCGGTTGAGTATTTTTAATCCCCGACGGAAAAAGAGAGATGTTATAAGATTGACGTGTGTATCTGTGTGTTTGAAGTATCTGTCTGTGGCATCATAGCTCTTAAACGGACGAACCGATTTTGATTTAGTTTCGAGATCGTTTATGTTTATCGAGAGTGTTCTTAGCTATGTTTGATGAAAATCAGTTCAGTCATTTAAAAGTTAGCAGCGTTTTACTGTATGAATCGGAGTATTTTCGCAAGATATCGTGTCACAATTACATGTTCGATAAATTGTCGATCGAAGCGTGTATGATACTAGAAAAATTATTTAGTTTACAATTCATTAAATAAAAATGCGTTGAGGGTTTTTTAATTTTTAAATTTGTTTGTTTGAAGTAAGGATGGGTACATTGGTTTTTGGTCCGCTAAATGTTGAATTCCGCAGGTCTATTCTATAAGAATCGTTCCGTGAAAAATTTGGTGAAGTGAGCTTGAAGCAAGCTGTTTCAGGTGGATAGACACACATCAACTAAGTTTTCACTGTGAAATGTTTACAAAGTAAGTCTGCTGGGTTCCATCGATTATTGGCATACAGTGAAGTTTTCCAGATAGTCGCTGGGGTTGGTTTCTGTTGTGCCACTTCTTTCCAGCTACACAAGCAATACCAAGAAGGTCCTTTCTTTGTAACTATATACCTATTGTTGGCATTCAAAAAGTGCAATACCTTTGCCTAAATAAAAAAAAAATGATCTTGACATGTGTCAAAATTGATTTGACTTATGTCAAAATGATCTTGACATAAGTCAAAATTGATTGGACTTATGTCATAATGATTTTGACAAAAGCTCACAAAAAAACCATCAAATTTTCACTTAAGCATGGTCATGGTCTAATATATATCTACGAGTTGAATTAAAAACACCATAACAATTCATTACACACATCCTGTTATTGCCATTTTCTTCCCGCAGTGTGTTGATTACATCTCAGTAGTTGGTAATACTTTTCTCGTGCTCAGCAGTTTCGTGGCTTTCCGACTTGTTGCAGTGTTTCATGAAAACTGGTAGTGTGGTGTAGCTCGTTTGTTAGCGTCTTTATGACCGCCATTTATTTGTGGGTTTGATAGTTTCTTAGTTTCGCCATTGATTGCTTTGCACTTTATTGCAGACTTACTCAATTCAATCAGTAATAATCAAGTCAAGTGTAAAATTATTGCATGGTTGAATGACATGGACTATGAAAAAATTGAGTCTCTTTTTGTTGTAACGGTATGAAATACACACTCAATCACGTACACGCTCACCCACACACATATACACACACCCACACACATATATATGCATGCATACACACACACACAACTACACACAAACTCAACTACACACAAACATTCTTTTTTTTTCTGTATTACTTTTTTTATGTATTTATGTTTTTCTAGTTTTAGTTATATTGAAATCTAGTAATATATTGTTGTTTACTGGTCTATGATATAAGATAGCCAACGTTAAAATTATGGACATATTGTACTTGTATTTAATAACACGTTTGTGAAGGGAAGGAACTAACCTTCAAGATACAGTAGTTTACTAGTTTGGAGGTCAGGGTCTCACCTCAAAGATACCCTGTAAGATGTTTATATTAAAGATTATTAAAGATTAAAGATTAATTTAGAAACCGAGGGTTTAGTTACTTCCACGTTGCAATTCATAGGAAAATCTAGAACTATATTTACTTCATAAATATTACCTTTCATCTGGGGCCGTCGAATAAAAATAGAAGGAATGACTCGACAGCATAATTTAAAAAAAAAACAGGCCAAGTGCGAGTCGGACTCGCGTACGAAGGGTTCCGTACCATTATCGCAAAAAACGGCAAAAAAAACACGTTTGTTGTATGGGAGCCCAACTTAAATATTGTTTTATTCTATTTTTTGTATTTGTTGATAAAGTGGCAACAGAAATACATAATCTGTGATTTGTGATTTCAACTGTCTAGCTAGAACGGTTCATGAAATACAGCCTGGTGATAGACAGACGCCCTGCCGGAGTCTGTGTTGCCCGATAGCTATTGGGGTCTTTAAGTCAAGAGTGAATAGGTTTTTTCTAGGCAAGCGTGCTTCACCGTCGACCACATCATCGCTTTCCATAAGGTGAGATAGTGGTCAAGCGCAAGCCTATTGAGGATTAAAAAAAAAAAAAGGCAGACAGACAGACGGACCGCGGAGTCTTAGTAATAGGGTTCCATTTTTACCCTTTGGGTACGGAACCCTAAAAAAGGGTTGCCTTAGTAACAGTAGTAGGTTATTTCTGTAAAAGGTAGACAGACCTACCCAGTTAAAAAGTTTGTTTTTCAGCAGAACGTTAAAACGCGGTACTTTTTCATAGAACCAACTTAAAAATAGTTAATTTCCCATAATGATGGCTAGACTGCTGCCATTTCATAATTTTACACTACTTACCACATTAAAGCCAGTTCACACTAACGCAAAGGTCGTTGGCATGCGACGCTGGTACGCGACACTGAACTAAGAAAATTTATATTTTATATAAATTTATTAGTTAGGTACACACTTTTCTCATGGTCTACTATCTCATTGAGACTGTGCATGTTTCCGGGATAAAAGCTTGTTGAATACAAAGCTAAGGTGTACGAATTTTTGTAATATTATTGTTTTGTTTTCAATTTATATAATTTTTATTTTTAATATTTTGACATTTTTATAACATTTTACAATTAGTTTTTTTTTTTTTTTATGCTTTAGTATTTTCATATTTTTAGGGAATTTTAATGACGATAACGTTTAATTATTCATCAATTTTATTTTGGGTAGTATCTGTTTCTAATTTAATGTATTAGTATACTACTATGGACCAGAATTGTGTGTGTTTGTGTTGAAATTTTTATTTTTGTTTTATTATTATCATCATCATCCGCAGCCCAACTTCGGCCGCTACTATGCATAGGCACCTCTTTTGTTGAGCCAATCCCCACGCTCTTCATTCAGGGGTTAGCTCCTAAATATATTTTTAATATTGATGTTATGTGTAAACTTTAGCTGAAATACTAGCACAAAACATGTCAATAAATATAAACCGTCCATGTTCTACCTTTACTATAACAAAAATTATCTCATTTGTGTTTTACGTTGGTCAGTAATTATTTGATGAAAGTTCTTACAAAACTTTTCTTTATAATATTTTTTAAAAAAAAGGGAAACATTTTCTTATTTTCCATAGCTGAACGAAGAAAATAATTTACATACAGTTTTCGAAGACTTTGAAACTTCATAAAGCTTTCTTAAAAGGAGAGATTTTCTCTTCATTTTCCAATTTGTTTGATAGATAGGATTACTTACTTTGTTTACCTATCAATACTGTTTCACAAATAAACCTAAAAGCAACATCAATCAATTATCTTAACTGTCAGAGTTTATTACTGAGCATCAGCCTCTTCTAAGTGGTTATTGGTATTTCATAACCACTTTCCGCTCTTAACCAGGAAAATTATTCATGAAAATCTCATCATCATCATTTAAGTTCACCCTAATGACTACGACGACCAAAGCTACGCCACATCGACTGATTCCCACCTGCCTTCACCAGGTTATAGGTCCATCTTGTGGGAGATCTTCCATCGTTAAATCTAGTTCAAAACCGAAATTATAAAAGCAGTATTGCCACGTTGGATGAGGAAAAGTCCAGCCCTCTGGTCACGTGAAGAGTCGACTAACCGTTTGCTTACATCTCGCAATACTCGATGAGCACTCGGCACCCATGGACCTAATGTTTCAACCTCAAACGGCTCAAATATTATAGCTTCCAATAAGGTTGTTGTATTTGCGCTGTTTGAGGTTTTCTGCCCCAGCACAGCCCACCATGCTAAGAAGATAGGATGGCGCACGGGTGGCGACACATGTTGCATCCCACACCAAAGCCCTACCCATCTTCCAAGGCATTGTGATCATCCCGTCTGGTCTTTTCCCATCGTCGCGTGCCAAGCCATTGGGTTCTAAAACAGCTGGCACCCTGGCGGTGACAAGAGCCCGACGTATGGTGTCATTAATGCTGGCGTGCCGTGCTATCCGACCAGTGCTCCTACTGCAGGATAGGCCATGGTGTCTGAGGCGGACACCATGGCCTATCCTGCTTCACCAAAAAAAGGTAAAATTGTTTGATTGTCTGTAAGAGGTAATCTTTGCAAGGACTGATCCGATTACCAAAATTGTTACCTTTACCTGCTCGTATCGATAGAAGTTAAACTATTGCTGAGAGTCATAAGCTTTTCTACCTGGTGGAAATGCATGATTCCTGTTGGATATATAGGTTACGGTAGCGAAGACACTACGTTTATTAAAAAAAAAAACCCAACTGCTTAAAAAGCGAACTAAAAAGACGTAAACGAGAAGAAAATTAAGCTGTGCTCGGAGGATACATGTTCGCGAGCTGGATGACCAAAACCAGATGTGTCCTCCGACTGCACAGCATGATTTTCTTCTTGTTTACGTCTTTTTAGTTCGCTTTTAAGCAGTTGGGTCTATTGTTTTTTTTATTAACTTTTTTTATTTATAACTTATTAGTTAGGTATTTTTTTTTTGAATTAGGTACATTTAAACATATAAGTGTTTTACGTTTTTGAAATCTCCCTTTAAAACCCTTTATTTTGATACCTCACACGATGGGTTTGAAGGAAAAAAAAATCCACCATACATTTTATTTCTAATTTTAATGTAGCCAGTGACACTAGCAGGGTTAAAACGGATCGAGTGACCTAAGAATCATTAAAATCGGCCAACGCGTTTAGCCTCTAGAACGCCACATAGGAACAAACATACATACATAGACTGATAAACACATTACTCTCTTTCGGCAGTCGGGTAAAAATACCCATATCTATTTAAAAGCCAGACAATCTATTACTATTTTACTCTACAAATCACAGCAATTTTAAATATACACCAACTAAATATGGAAATCCTCCGACAAAACCCTCATAGCACCAAATATTTTTACTTAGATTGAACAAAGCACGGTAAATATTGGCGTGACACGCAAATTAAGCAGTTCATAGCTTCAACAAGGTCAAGAACAAACTGGTATGATTCATATCCATATTTTAGTTCGACCGAGGTATTTGAACGGTCTGTTGCGTAATACATTTTCCGTTTGTAATGTACAGTGACTACAGTACGTACATAGGTTACGAAATCAAACATACATTCGAAAGGGACTAAAAGGGTTTTAAAGGCCAATGAAAGCATAATTATGTATGATGCTTCACATCACATCACATCATCAGCCTATTAATATTCCCACTGCTGGGTCACAGGCCTCCTCTCTGTGTGAGGGAATGTGCCGTACACCACGCGGGCCCAGTGCGGGTTGGTGAATGTCACATGTCTTCGAATTTTTGGTTCTAGGACATGCCGGTTTCCTCACGATGTTTTCTTTCACCGTATGATGCTTGACCGTGTACAATTGAAGCTTCAGCCGGTGTATTGTCATTCTGCTTAGCGAACTTGACTGATACACTGCTGTATGTCAGTACCTATATTAATTTGCAATATTCCAAAAGAACACAAACACATTTACTTAGAATTATTCTTACCATTTCTACAATTTTATTTGATTTCAACTTTTTTGGTTTTAGTTCAGATATATTTATTACTTCATAATTATTGAGAAAACATAGATCAAATTGAAACGAGGCTATCCTCGAACAACAATTTGTTAGCTTTGTTGTTTTGTACTCATGAAAAGCAATTGTGTTTTCCTGAAAACTGCGCTGGCTAGACCAAGTCAAGTTAAAATAAATTATTGTAAAAACAAAATGAAAATCATTTGCCCCGTGCAGCTGTTTGGGAAGTAGGTAAGTAGGTAGGTAGATTAAGAAAGGTATGTTTTGTTTTAGTCAAGCGGAAGGGATAGGGAAAGGGAACAAATGGCGCTTAAGGCGGTACCCCGAGCAAAACGCCGCGCAAGGCGTTTTTTGTGCTGTTTTTAGGAGCCATCTACTCGTTATTTAAAAAGAAATATTAAGTAATAAAAATACATTAAATTTCTACATAATATTGATTCTAAAATGGTGGATTTAGTTTTTTTTTAAATGTTGTATATATTTCACTAATCTCCTTCCAAAAAAACATGAAAATGAGAAATAATTATTGATATTATGCATCTCCTCGTAAAGTGTTCATTAATTATTTTTTGTACTAACACTAATGTATAGACAATTTAATAAAGAACATTTTTGTAGAATTTTATAAAGATTTTATTCTAAAATCTGGGCGTATTCACTACTGTAATTCATGCGCCACCAGTGCCGCTAGACCAATAAGAATGCTCATATCTCATGCCGATTTTTTGGTCAGGGTACCGTCTTAACTGAAGGGATTTAATATGTATGGGTATATTATGGACCAAGTGATTAATACGGCAAAAACTATTCAAATAATTAAATTGACCGGGCTTGCTGTATAAATCCCATCACTTATTGGACCGGGCAAGATGTGTTTTTTTTAATGTATTTTATGTTGACATTGATTTTTAATATACAATAGGTAAGTACGATTACTCTTTAAGCAACAAAGTCTACGGAGTCACGCGCAGCGGTTATTTTTGTCTGCAAGGACTAAACTAACCTTTTTTTTTTTTTTTTTTTTTGATAACGCTGGAAAAAATGCATTACGCATACCCGCCCATCGGGGGAATGGACGGGCTATGTGGGACTCCCCGGGCAAGCCCGGTATACCCACTAAAATAAACCAGCGCACTCCCGCATCGTCTTTATAGGAGGAGGACTGGGAAACCGGCACAGCCTTTACGCCCAGTCCTCCGCCGACGACTGCCCACCATAATGGCGGGCCCCGCACGCCCCTCCCTCAGTGGAGGGGCCCGGGAATGACCGTGAGTGATCGGCCATTCCCGCCCGACGAGGGTGGTGATTGTGCAATGCAGACGACAGGCGCCCCCGCACCTGCTGCCCGCTAATCACCACCAGGGGGTGGGCGCAGGCGATCGTACAACTGCCCTCTCCCACCCCCACCGCTGCCTCCTTTTGCGACATGGCGTCCTCGCAAAAGGAGGCAACCGCCGCCCAGGCCTCCCCGCTCCCCAGCATGGAATTCACCACACCGGGAAGCGAGAGGACCTGCCAAACACCTCCTCAGGGCATGGCGCAGCTACGCCCCCGCTGGGCACACCTAGACGGTGTGCTGCGCCATGCTCCTCACCGCGCTGGACCTTTACGGTCCCCTCCGATGCAGCATCTGGCCCGCGAAGGCCAGACGCCGCCCTCCGCGTGTGCGGCGAAGCGTCGAGACCGACGCTCCGCCGCCTCCTCCCACCATTGACTTGTCCCCGCCGACCATCCCACGTCAAAGGAGGGTCGGCAACGACAAGTCACTACCAACTCGTGGGCCCACCTCCCGCCCCCGAGCCGCAGCCACCCCCACCCGCAGGAGAGATTCCGGGCTGCAGAGCCAGGTGCAGAGCGGGCAAAGCCCGGATGCAGAGCCGGGCACAGCAGGGTGCAGAGCTGGTCAGTGCACTCGGGCAACTCAAACCGCACGAGTGCCGAGTGCAAAGCCAGGTGCAGAGCGGGCAGAGCCGGTCACTGCAGAGCCGGGCAGTGCAGGGTGCAGAGCTGGGGTGCCCCGGGCGTTCCCTCCCACAGGGGAAGGCGGCCCGCCCAGAGGCCAGGAAGCGAGCCCCACCGCTGTCCTACGAAACCTAACCTACCCCACCCACCCCAACCTAACCTACCTACCCAGCCTACCCCTTTGTCGCGTCTGGAGTGTCCCCTGCTAATCAGGGGAACACCCAGAGCGACGAGTCCCCCCCCCTCCCCCCCGTCAGGTATTCGCCACCGCCAACAAGAACCCACGAATGGGAAGTTATTGACGGTGCCCAGGGTGCACCAGCCCAGCGGGTTGCTCTTCTCCCCGGACGTATCCGAAAGAGACCAGCAACCAACTAGGCCAACGTGGAGGTTACCTGACCCGCACCCCAAGGACTAAACTAACCTAACATGAAAGAGATGACGGAAGCTAAAGTGAGCGGGCAAAGCGAGCGCACGCACATCGCCTATCAGTGTCGGGATAGACGAGGTGCGTTCTTCACTTAACTTCGAACCTTACCTATCTTTGTGTGTCCTAAGCTCCCGAGCTCGCTTCGCTCGCTCTTGGGCTCATTGACCATACATTTTCGAACTGTCCGACCGTTACGTAGCATAATGACCAGACAATGTGATGAATATAGAAAGAAGTTTAAATAAGTACTAATTACATTTTCACTATATATAATGCCCGGGTATAATAATATATAGTGCACTGATTAATCACTTGGTCCATAAAAGATACACAAACGATAATTTACGATGCACAAACGATAGCTTTAAAATCTATAATAATAATATAATAATCCTTGATAAGAATCGGAATACCTCTTCATAACATGTTATTTCCCTTGGGTGAAGTATGCGATATTATATAAGTACATAATGTATACCTACATCATAACTATATCTTATCAAAACTTACATATACCCTTATCCTCGGGAGGTCTCTCGTGACAAACTACGCTCATCTTTTAAATATCTATGTCACTTTTACCTGTCTGGAGTTCTGGATAATGCCCAAATTATGCTAATTTACGCAAATGATGGTGGAACACACAATCTTAAGGCAGAAGTTTCACTTTGTACGGTTCACCAGATATTGGTTGGTAATTGATTGTGCCCCAATAAAAATATTGGTAAATTAAGTAAAACCGTTATGCAGGGAAAAGCGGTCGTAGTTTGACTATCTCTCAAATCTGCTAAATAACATTATCTACATGTCTCTCATAGTTGGTGTGAAGAACAAGTTATTTTTATCAACATGAATAGCTTTGTTGCTACTAGCTACCCAGATCTTAGCCTGCTAGACTGTAGCAGAGATCTAGCTCCTAGCTGTGCAGACAGACAGACGACAATTACAAACTGTGTTTTAAGTTTTCAATCAACTAGGTTGGTATTCGTCTACTCTTATGATTAACAAAATTTTGTTGCATATGCATCTCATTTATCTTCTCCTCTCTAAATAGTTAAAAACTGATCAAGTGCGAGTCGGACTCGCGCACGAAGGGTTCTGTACCATTATCGCAAAAAACGGCAAAAAAAAAACATGTTTGTTGAATGGTAGCCCCACTTAAATATTTATTTTTAGTATTTGTTGTTATAGCGGCAACATAATACATCATCTGTGAAAATTTCAACTGTCTTGCTATCACGGTTCATGAGATACAGCCTGGTGAAAGACGGACAGACAGACGGATCGTGAAATCCTAGTCCGGGTACGGAACTCTAAAAACAGATTAGCCGTCTGCCTCTGTTTGATTCTCAGCTTATTTCGTCTAAACCATACATCGGTTTTCACGAATATAAAGATTAAGTTTTAAAACTGTCATGGTCACAAACACTAACATTAACATTAGAAGCGGTAAATTCACCATGTTTACTGTTTGTTGCGAGTTTCCGATATTTCGGTGCGCGAAAAAAGTTCGCGAGCTGACACAGTGAGTTCCGTGTGTCGGGAACAGCATCGAGTTGTTAGTGACAGTGTTAGCGGTACTGAGTGCAAAAAACGAACAAGAAAGAGGGTATACCGATTTGTCTCCTCATAAACACCCACCCGCAAGAACTTCAGTTTATCCGTGATCATGGTGCTTGCAACAGCACCGAAATATCGGAAACTCGCAACAAACAGTAAACATGGTAAACCTCCCGCTTCTTATGTTAATGTTAATATAAAGATTGTCGAGAAAGTTTTTGTGTACTGTCCCGTGTGGAATCGGGCGGCGGTCGCTAGTAATATAATAATATGAGGATGTAACTTCTGTTTAATTTTCTATATTATCACAGAACATTGTCCTACGTCAACGATAATTCTAGAAATAAACATAATGGCTAGAAGTCGGCATTGCGGTATACCTCGCAGGGTTATAGACCGACATTTGTGGTTCAAGTGCAATGGGCTGTGAGTTCTATTAATACCGCGGCACAGTTTATATTTGTAGGTGGGATTAATGCAAATAGGATATTTTTGGTAGCAGATTTATTATTCGTGGGACACTCAGAAAGTTTTGCGAAACTAAAAAAAATTGTTCTATACGTACATATATTTTTATTAAATCTTTTCAAAGTACTTTCCACCAGCCTCTATACAAAGATTCATGCGCCTAAACCAGTTTTCAAAACACTTTTTCCAGTCCGCCGCAGACACCTCGTTTACAGCCTGCTCGAACGCAGCCAGCGCATCTTCCGGCGACGAAAATTGTATCCCTTTGAGCTGATTTTTTATTTTTGGGAATAAAAAGAAGTCACACGGTGCTAGATCAGGGCTGTAAGGAGGGTGATCCAGGAGTTTGACTGGCGTGCTGTCCAGGAAGTCCCTCGTTTTGAGTGCGGTGTGCGCAGGTGCATTGTCGTGGTGGAGCAGTAGCCCGCGGAGCCCTGTGTTTGGTCGCTTGTTGCTTATAACAGAGAAAACTTCTGGCAAACATTTGGTAGTATACCATTCGGCATTAATGCTTCTTTGATCCTGTAAGGGAATTGATACCAAGTGGCCAGTCAAATTAAAAAAGCTAGCGATCAAAATCTTACCCCCGCTTCTAGATCGCTTCACTTTGGTAGGCGTTGGCTCATTTTGAAACACCCAAACAGTCGACTGGCGCTTGGTTTCTGGGTCGTATTGATAAATCCAGGACTCATCACCTGTAACGATGTCGTAAACACGCCGAGACGAGCCTGCTTCAAATTTGTTAAGCATATCACGGCACCATTCCACCCGGGCCTGCTTCTGAGCATCGGTGAGGTTGTGCGGCACCCAGCGTGATACTATCCTCCTCACGCGAAGATGGCTGTGTAGAATCTCGTGAACGCTTCCCGATCCAATCTTCAATATGTGTTGAATCTCCTGATATGTAATTCGCCTATTGTCTTGGATTAAATTTTTCACTGCTAGCACGTTTTCTTCGGTAACAGCCGTCAAAGGGCGACCGCTTCTTTCGTCATCCCCCAAAGTTGGTCGACCACGCTTGAATTCGTTATACCAACGATACACGGTTGCCTTGGAAGGGCCTTCATCCATGAATGCCATTTGAAGTCTATCGTACGATTCATCCGGTTTCAGGCGACACTTGAAATCGTATAAAATCATAGCTCTAAAATGTTCCCGGCGCAGATCCATATTTCAGTGAGACACAATACTTTGAATTAACTCGCAAAAAATGTGGAGGGAAATTTTGAAATTGGAACTTACTTATTTTTACTTATAAATAATCATATTTTCGAAAAACATTATAACTGGCCAGTCTCCCATATATAAAAACTTTTTTTCGCAATACTTTCTGAGGGGCCTGGTATAGTGGTAGTACGGTAGGTTATATACACTCACGACTCCTACCCATGGGGGTAGACAGGAACGACAAAAAGCCAACTGCTATAATTATATCTTAATAGGAAGTATATTAGCTTTCATTCGACAATGAGCCCGCTCTTAATCTCGATCTCGCCTTATCAAAAGATAGACGAGGTCTGCGATGGAATTGCCTTTTATATGCAGGTTGTCGAATGTTTAGTGATAATATCTCAATCAATAATGAGCAGCCCAGTTTGCCTCACCTCACTTCTATCTCGCAGATAACAGCGAATTAGTATCACCAGGTGCAGCTGGAATAAGCCTAGGTCCAGTTCCAGGAAAGAACGTCTTCCGACTGTGATTGGGACGAGGATGACTGTTATAAATTAATAGAACGCCTCGAGATCTTAACAACAACTAAATTACTTAGATTACTATTATATTATTCAAAGACACAAACTACACTACAACAATGGCGTCAGTCCAACTGCAAAGGGTTTTAATTATAGCTACTACTATAGCTGAAATTGGGAACCCTAGCAGTGATAGCTTCAAAGGCAAACTGAAAGTACTTGAAAATTATAGTTTCCTTACACCTTCGCAGTTTTTGCTGATTGATTTCGTTGCGAGGTCCAACTCAGTTGATCGTATCTCCGGAACTCGTTGAGCTTTGTAGACTTGGTGCATTACTAGTTGTCGGGCATGCAAATAAATTATCGTAAAATCACGGCTGTCCAGGTGCGGATCCTGTCCTCAAAAAGGTTGTGGACACATCCACCCGTAAATCGGCCAAGTGCACACCCTCGGAGTCGGAGTATGAATTAGCTCATGATCGATATACTGCATTCCTACAAAGGAGATGTTTACAAAATATGTGACGCGATGACCAAGATTTTGTACAGATTGATTTGATAAATTAAAAAAAAAATCTGTAAAATGTTAGTTTGTTTGCTCACGACAGTTACAAAACCAAATGTGAGTTTGTTTGCACATCACAGAAAGTGTCACATTTAGACTATAACTACTGTTTTTGATAGATACTGATTTTGATATTTTTTTTACAACTTGAAAGGATATTTAATTAAATTAAACGTAAGTACACATTTTACATTATCATTTTTATAATATCAACCTTAATCATATCTCCTTATCTCATCTATCTTATCGACCTTAATAGACCGTGAAAGTGTGACGTCTCAAGTCTATTAGGGTTGCGGACATGCTTATCGTGCCCACAACGGTGGATCCGCGCTTGCATCTGTGCTCCCATTAGACAGTTGTACGTATAGTATTTCCACTATCCGCCAGTTATGACAAATAATGAAATGCTCATAATAATCCTAATCAAGGTTCATCTCCCCATTCGCACCAAAACGACCCATAATTATTCATAGTCCTGTTATCAGTAACGTTATCAATCGTGAAATGAAGGAAAGTCTGTTTAGGGGTCAGCACTTCTGCAGCGGGTCATGACATGCGTAGATAAGCTATCAGTCACATGACTGTGTGTCAGCTTATTGTTGCTGTTTTATCGTCATTTTGGTGATATTTATGGCCAAACATATTTCGTTTTACAATTGAATTTTATTTTGCTGAATATTTGTATGAATGGGATAAGCAACTTTACTGGAAGACGTTCCGTTTGATGGCCTTACCTGGTGAAGGTTGCGGGGATCGGATGCGGGAAGCACGGGACCGGTCAATGTGGCGACGCTTGGGGGAGGCCTGTGTCCAGCAGTGGACGTCTTTCGGCTGATATGATAATGATGATGATGATAAGCAACTTATTATAAGTTGATCTCATGATTTGAGTTTCCTTTTGAATTGGTGACCAGCGTTTCAATCCAGAAGTATCTTGTCATGATCTTCTCTGAATTACTGACTCAGATATTTTTGAATAGGTAGGTCGGTAATTTTTACTTTTCCTGGAAAATACTTAGCCTTCACATCGCAAGAACACTGGTATCTTCAGAGTTTCTTGAGATCCATTAGCCAACGAATGTTAATTACTGTTTTGTATCTTTCAGTGTAACTAAATTACATTGGTTCCTTGCTAGTATAATCAAGAAAAAAAGTATATATAAAGGAGATGTTCGATTTTGGGCCATCACTATGTACACTAGATAGATAAATAGGAAAAAAATAGAGGAATTCCACAAAAATACTAACAAATTAATTTGAAGAAGGGTACAGGAGTAACAAAAATGATAATTTATAGTTTTTTAATAAGATAACCCTATTTTTAGGGCAGCCATTACAGTATTGTTTGACATGACGTCTGACGACTTTGACAGTTTTAAGAAGTCTTTTTACGGATTTTTTTACTACTACGGACATTAATTGATTGCTTCTCTATTGCAAATGAATTAGTGTTGTTTTTTCTTGACGCAGATATTCCGATGACACGTCAAACAAATGTCATTGTCAAAATGTTATTCTTCGCATACTGTCATTGTCAAAATGACATTTTTCTCCTACTGCTGATCTGACCCGCCATGTTTAATTGTAAATTGTGTTGCTCTACTTGACAAAGTTAATTTGAGTTTACATTGAAACGAAGTGAAATTAAAGAAAATTATCAATAAAAAACAGTTACTATAATATACAGCAATTTTTACTTAAAGTGTACATAGAGCTGGCCCAGGCTCCATACATTTCTGGAACATCTCCTTTGCAAGCTCAATCGCAAGACTTTGTACATTCGCTTTTGTTTGCACAAAACACGATCAAAGCTACATTGCCGTCCAAAATTGCCTGAAGGTAGCAGAAAATACAGCATCAAAATGCATTTCAAAATAATGTCTTTGATTATTTTAGCGTAACGTTCTCATGTTTAGTATTTACAAAGCGTTGGAACAGTTACTGCTATTCATATTCATGAATCTAAGAAAATTATGCGAGTATATATACTTCGCATGACGAATAATTATAAGCAAAGCTCTTCCTTTGAGTTGTCGTATTTAGCAATATCACCACCGGTCTTCAACCGAAATCTGAAAAAATGCCTGATTGTGGCTTATCAATCAATCACATACATACATACATAAACTCACGCCTTTTTCCCATGGGGGTAGGCAGAAACTACAGAACGCCACCTGCTACGATCCTTACATACTTCTTTTGCTTCACACACATTCATACATCTAGTCATACACACACGCCGGTTATGGGTACTGCGCACTTGGCCTTTCTGAAGAACATCACCTATAAGGTCTATCAATCAATCAATATTTCTTTTAGGGTTCCGCAACAAATGTAGAATATGTTAATACCTATTTGTTAGTAAAATATACGTAATAATAAACATTATCACCAAATTTCAAGTTATAGGTCAATCGGAAGTTAAAAAATTCTTTAGAACAAAATTTTGTGACAGACGATGGACAAACGGACTCGTGAGTGACAGCAATAGGGTTTCGTTTGGACCCTGCGGGTACGGGACCCTAATAAGTTGCCAGAGATAAAGGAAACATTTTCTTTCATCGGTAGGTTTTGATCTTAAATTGTGTGTGAAAAAGTGGCACGCTTGGTTTTCATACAGCTCTCTTGATGGACTTGCGTTATGTAATTATATTTATATATGTGCTGCTATTAAAAGCCCATATCGCGAATACCAACGATCCAAACATTCATGGTATATTATATTACGGTAGTACACATACTAATATACTGATTCTAGGAACTCTAAGCAATCTAGATTTCATAGTAGGTAAATGGCGATTTAATTTTGTACGACATTGGAGAAGTTCAAATCGAATATATACCTAGAGACATCATCGGTGAGAAATTGAATTATTTTGTATAGCGGGTAAGCTATAGTATTTTTATCTTTACATATATTTAGGTGTACTGATTTTTGACTAGATCACTCTAAAAAAAGTCTTGTTTATCCTTAGATCTAAATTGACGGTTTAGCCTATTCTAAACTACCAATGTTGGGGTCTGCTTGAATGAATGCCATGGAACGACTGCCTATCTGACTTTCCCAAACCATTCACAATAACCCTTGGTAAAACTGGTCATAAGGCATCCAGGATGATTCTGATATCTTATCTATCTCATGCTCTTCCTTAGATGCATAGTCAACAAAAGGAACTTTTTACATAGAAGGACTGCCTATCTGGCCAATCCATTCACGTTACCTGTTGGTATAACTGGTTATAAGGCTTCCAGGATGCCTGTAATATCTTATCCATCCTTATATGCATAGTCAACAAAAGGAACTTTTTACATGGAACGACTGCCTATTTGGCCTTCTCAACCCATTTACGATACTTCTTGATAAAACTGGTCATAAGGCTTCCAGGATACCTCTAATATATTATCCATCCCATGCTCATCCTTAGATGCATAGTCAACAAAAGGAACTTTTTACATGGAAAGAGCAGTCTTTCTGTCTGACCTTCCAAACCCATTCATGATATCCCTTGGTAAAACTGGTCATAAAGCTTCCAGGATACCTTTATTATGTTATCCATCCCATTCTCATCCTTAGATGCATTGTAAATAAAAGGAACTTTTTACATGGAACAACTGCCTATCCGACCTTCTCAACCCATTCACGACACCGTCGACACCCCTTGGTAAAACTGGTCATAAGGCTTCCAGGATACCTGTAATATCTTATCCATCCCATGCTCATCCTTAAATTTTAATGCATACGGAACAGGGAGCATCAACAAAAGGAACTTTTTAAAATTGTGGTAATTATTGCGGAGAGAGCAAGAATAAGTCCTAGCAGTGAGAACATTCAATGCTGATAATGCTAAGTTATTATTCTAGCATTAAGTGTCTCTAAGCCTAAGCAAGGCTTAGTCACCCAAGCTGTTGCCAACTCCCGGATCAAAACAGTTTGCATATTCCGGTCCGTTTCTCGCCCTAATTTATTACAACAAAATCCACCAAAAGTTTCGTAAAACGACCCAACGTTTGAACAAAAACCTTTTCAAATACATCCAGCTTAAGACCAACGCTCCGACGCACAAGCACCTAGAACCTTTCATTTTAACAACGCAAATATTTTCAAAGGTACCTTAATACATTTCTAGAAGTAAGGGTTTGTTTAGACAGACCACACTTAAGCCATTTCTGAGAGGGAAACATGTTGCCAGGCAGTCGTCACGAGTGAATAGTAGTTGCTGTAGCTACCTGAAGTTGCATTGCTGCGTTTTCTAGTACTTTAAATGGGCTCGCTCTTGATCCGATCAAGATCAATAGTGGGCTCGCTTAGTGGAAAACTATGGATGATGGTCTTCTAGAACCCAAAATATCCCTGTTCACTCTTTCGATCAGCAACAATGTTTCATTCAGCTGATTGCGTATGTATTTGTGCGAATGTCATCGGCTTTCGGATGGAGTTTCTTGTCCGTTCTTCTCCATCACAAGCTACTTTGCCGAATAGACGGTAGAATTAATTATTATTACATGTAAATTTAAATTGTTGACGTTCAAAAGTGCCGCTTAGTGGCATAGTTGACATAAATATCTTGACTTTTGACTTTGACTTTTGACTTCGACTTTTGACTTTGACTTTTGACTATAACGTTTGACTTTGGCTTTTGAATGTAATTTCTGACTTTGACTTTTCACAATTTCGCGACGTTCCATAACTTGTACTACAGTACTCTAATGACCCACAGTAAGAGCTTCGTCCCAAACAATGCCTCTCCTCTTGTCGGGCATTATGTGCTACAACAGGTGGTTTATTCCCATCGGCCACCCCCAAGTTGCCACCCCGGTGGCCGATGGGAATGATTTAGTGAAATTTCCTACCTTCCTTTATTCCCATCTGCCACCGGGGTGGCGGATGGCACTAACTAGTGGCGTTTGCCGATTTATTCCCATCTGCCACCTTCATAAGTTTAGTCGGGTGGTTGATTCTCATGACCGTAAAACGGGGTGAATAGAAAAAATATCAAGAAAGTTTTCAAGGTTCATTGACTATTTTTTGTAAAAAAATGGAATCGAATTTTAAATCATCAAAATATTTTTTTTTTTTTTTTCTTATGTGCGGGTGAAATATAAACAGAATTCTATAATATGGGGACAACACCTTGAGTCACTTCCAAAAACCAAAATTGAAATAGGTAGGGCAATGCAAGGCGCGCATTTAGTTAGAAATTTAGATGATATTATTAAGTTAACAGGGCCAGCACCAGTTGGATCCAAGTAACAAAGTAAACCGGTCACAGCATCAACATTCACTTTTATGTGACAAATGTCATGAGAATCGCCCACCACCCCGGTGGCAGATGGGAATAAAAGAAGGTGGCAGATTTCACTAAATAAGTCCCATCGACCACCGGGGTGGCAAACGCCACTAGTTAGTGCCATCCGCCACCCCGGTGGCAGATGGGAATAAAGGAAGGTAGGAAATTTCACTAAATCATTCCCATCGGCCACCGGGGTGGCAACTGGGGGGTGGCCGATGGGAATAAACCCCAACAGGGGGTAGGTGTGTAGACACTGAAAGGGTTTGGTGAAGCTAATGATAATGCTGTCGACGTGGCTGAATTCTGGTCAAAACATATTTGATTTTGGAATCATCGATTCGACGAAGAATAAGATGGCCCATGTTAAGCATTTACTAACAGATTTGTGTTGTGTCCGGTAATATTTTCGACACTGTGCTTGTCACACGACGACCTTTACAATCACACGAGATCACACCGCCCTACACAAAAAGATCGCGCGTTTGCGTCATAATCCCTGGCCAGACGGGCGCTCCCCTAGCTTATAGTATCCCCTCTTATTGTCTTAATAAAAAAGAATCGTACAACTGATCTCGGACTGTTTTTTTTTAAGTACAGTCGTGGTTTTCAAACAAATTGAAGAATTAAATTATAAAATACTAAAGACACAGTAGTAGCTGTTGGTAGATAACTATGATTTGATTTCAAGGGTCTTGCTTAGGTCGTCGTAGATTTTCAAGTCGAGGTAAAAACCTCTTCTGTTAGATCAAAAATTTATTTAAATTTTAAAAGCAAAGCCAGGCTCGAACGTTCGAAAGACAAAGAGATTTCGATTTTCAAAAAGTCCGAAATGTAAGGGATTGACATGCTCTACCAAAACATCAGATTTACTTGTCAGCCAGTCAGATTAGGACGCCAACATACTAACGTGGCGTGGCGCCTTATGACTTTACTATTTTGTAGTATTACTAATTAATAATTTGACATGACATATTGACATTACTAATTTAATTTTAATTGGTATTGCAATGACAATTTGCTGTATTGTATTTTAACTAGACTGATACGAGTGAGTTTTGTATGCCTCGCTGCTTCCCTACATTCAGGCGCTCCCTGTTGTGCGCCACTGTGGTGAAGTTGTCAACAGGCTCGGTCACCACGGTCTTACATACAGCCGAAGTGCGGGTTGCTTGGCTTGGCACGGAAACTTAAACCACATCTTCCGACGTGCTCTCGTCACCGTCGGCGTTCCCACCGTGGGGTTCTAATACGGCCGGAACGCCGGAGGCCATGGCCTGTGTTTAAAATAACACTAATATTATGCAAAGCGTGAGCACTCGGACCCCACGGACCAAGAGTTTTAACCCCAAACGGCTCGAAAATATAACCACCGATTAGGTTATTATATTTCCGCCACTTGAGGTTCTCTGCAGCCACAGCGGCAGCTTCAGCACAACACGACGAACTAGGAAGATGAGATGGCGCAAGAGTATCGACACAAGTAGCGTCCCGCACTAAAGCCCTACCCATCTTCTATGGAAACAAAGACATACCGTCCGGTATTTTGCCATCTTCGCGTGCCAGGCCATGGCCTCCGGCGTTCCAGCCGTATTAGTACCCCACGGCCGGAACGCCGACGGTGAAGAGAGCACGTTGGCAGATGTCGTTTAAGTTTCCGCGCCAAGCGAAGCGACCCGCACTTCGGCTGCATGAAAGACCGTGTTGACCGAGGCTGTTGACTACTTCGCCACAGTGGCAACGATGTGGAGTACAACAGGGAGCGCCAAGACGTAGGGAAGCAGCGAGGCGGCAAGTAGTGTCGCCGAACATAGTCGACGACGGTAGTGCATAAAGCCAGAGGACTAACTCCCACTCACCCACAGCCAGCAGGCGAGCGCTCTCGAGAGGAGTGGCAGAAGTGGCAATTAGGTGCTCCTCAACTGCTCTGCAGAGCGGCTTATCTCGATTACAATTCGGGCAAGTGAGTCTCCAACCATCAATTTGAATTTGATTTGAATTATTTGGAGACTCGTTGTAATATGACGTAGGCTTGAACAGATTCGTATAATTGGTGTACCCGTGCCACGACACGACACAGTAATGTGTAGGTAGCTTTATGGGCCGATTTCTGTACGTTTCAAACCGTAGGTACTTTAATGCCAAAGTTTGACAGGTATTCAGGCAAAAGTAGTTTCCAAATTCACACATGAGTTTTGGCGGAAACGTGATGGCGTCTATGTTGCTTCTCTGTTTTATTTTCCTAAAATTGTGTTTAACTGAATATTAGGGAAAGTGAAACACAGCGGTAGAACATGAGTTTGTTCATGTTGTCGACAAAACTCCGTGGAGGCTTCCAATAAAGTTACCGCCATTTTACTGGGGCGTAACTATTATATATTAGTCTATGACTAAAACATTGGACTAAAAACTAAAGAAACTATAACTTCTAAACTTGACACTGGCTAAATGCACAAAACGTGCAAAGCCAAAACAAAAAAAAATAATTAAAAAAACACACATCATCACATCATTAGCTTATTAATGTTTCACTGCTGGGACATAGGCCTCCTCGCTGTGGGAGGGCAAACCACAAGGTGAAAGGACTGGCGAAAGCTGGGACTGTACACCAGACGGCGGGACCGGCGCAAGCCGGGACTGCATCTTCCCTAGCAGGCACATCCAAAAGCGAAACTGCAGTGGGATCGTCTCGAAGTGGGGCTGTAGCGGGAAAGAAAGAAAGAAGGTGTCAAATGACGGTACTGCTGCGGCACTGTGTACTCCAAATTCACATGATGTTTAAGTTCATAATTCAGTAATCGAGGAATATCATGTCAGCGTTCTCTTCATCAAGTACACGATAATTCATACCAAAAAATTATACATTAGCAAACAAAATATTGTTACAGGCAAAAATAAGAATTGCCCGTACAAAAGCTTTAATACGATATAAAAGAAGAAAGAAGGTATTACTAATCTTTGTAAAAGGGCTTACAGGATTTTTCTCCGTCGGAACGTGAACCATTCTTTTTGTAGTGTACAGTCGACCTGATTCCTTAACAGGGTAAGCTGAAGAAAGATTCTTCGTTAAAATGATATCATAATCAAATTTGAATATAGGGATTATTTCCTGAGAGCAGTAGGTAACTTATTTAACTTCGAGTGAAAGAAAAAACACTGTTTGATCGACTTTTAAGTTTTTACAAGTCCTCCTGAAAGACAGCCTAAATGGAGGTTATCTAAATATTAAATAACACAATGTAAAATAAGACATGGCCGCTGTAAAAATTACAAATTAATAATTCAAACAAAAACATTACAGACGTCAGGCAACTGGAATATGAGCTTGGTGGATGCTGTAATAATGTGGTGTTTTTTCAACCGACTTCAAAAACGAGAAGGTTATCAATTCGACTGTACGTGGGACACTCAGAAAGTTTTGCGAAACTAAAAAAAATTGTTCTATACGTACATATATTTTTATTAAATCTTTTCAAAGTACTTTCCACCAGCCTCTATACAAAGATTCATGCGCCTAAACCAGTTTTCAAAACACTTTTTCCAGTCCGCCGCAGACACCTCGTTTACAGCCTGCTCGAACGCAGCCAGCGCATCTTCCGGCGACGAAAATTGTATCCCTTTGAGCTGATTTTTTATTTTTGGGAATAAAAAGAAGTCACACGGTGCTAGATCAGGGCTGTAAGGAGGGTGACCCAGGAGTTTGACTGGCGTGCTGTCCAGGAAGTCCCTCGTTTTGAGTGCGGTGTGCGCAGGTGCATTGTCGTGGTGGAGCAGTAGCCCGCGGAGCCCTGTGTTTGGTCGCTTGTTGCTTATAACAGAGAAAACTTCTGGCAAACATTTGGTAGTATACCATTCGGCATTAATGCTTCTTTGATCCCGTAAGGGAATTGATACCAAGTGGCCAGTCAAATTAAAAAAGCTAGCGATCAAAATCTTACCCCCGCTTCTAGATCGCTTCACTTTGGTAGGCGTTGGCTCATTTTGAAACACCCAAACAGTCGACTGGCGCTTGGTTTCTGGGTCGTATTGATAAATCCAGGACTCATCACCTGTAACGATGTCGTAAACACGCCGAGACGAGCCTGCTTCAAATTTGTTAAGCATATCACGGCATCATTCCACCCGGGCCTGCTTCTGAGCATCGGTGAGGTTGTGCGGCACCCAGCGTGATACTATCCTCCTCACGCGAAGATGGCTGTGTAGAATCTCGTGAACGCTTCCCGATCCAATCTTCAATATGTGTTGAATCTCCTGATATGTAATTCGCCTATTGTCTTGGATTAAATTTTTCACTGCTAGCACGTTTTCTTCGGTAACAGCCGTCAAAGGGCGACCGCTTCTTTCGTCATCCCCCAAAGTTGGTCGACCGCGCTTGAATTCGTTATACCAACGATACACGGTTGCCTTGGAAGGGCCTTCATCCATGAATGCCATTTGAAGTCTATCGTACGATTCATCCGGTTTCAGGCGACACTTGAAATCGTATAAAATCATAGCTCTAAAATGTTCCCGGCGCAGATCCATATTTCAGTGAGACACAATACTTTGAATTAACTCGCAAAAAATGTGGAGGGAAATTTTGAAATTGGAACTTACTTATTTTTACTTATAAATAATCATATTTTCGAAAAACATTATAACTGGCCAGTCTCCCATATATAAAAACTTTTTTTCGCAATACTTTCTGAGGGGCCTGGTATGTTTTTGTATTTTTGCTACGCGATTACTTAGTTACTTTATGATGCAGATGTTTAAAAATCGAAGGAAAATGTTGAACTGCAATGGTTTTTTTTTAATTTTACCTATCCACGAATATAAAGTACGTGTTTATGCAATATTTTTTTAATTCATATTTGGAACATTACGTTATGAGTGTAGATAAACATTATTATAATATGGATACATATGGGTCAGAGAAAAGTGAATAACTCCAACATAAATTACTACAATATTTTTCAAGAATCTGGCAGGTGTTATATGGACAATAGACTTTATCCTGCCTCATACGAACAAAAACAAAAGATAGCAACAACAATGCTAATCTATTGTTTACTGTAAACCCTATCTTAATATATATAAATCTCGTGTCACAATGTTTGTCCTCAATGGACTCCTAAACCACTTAACCGATTATAATAAAATTCGCACACCATGTGCAGTTCGATCCAACTTGAGAGATAGGATATTTTTTTTTTTTTTTTTTTTTTTTTTTAATGGGTAGGGTAGGTATGTAGGGTAGGGTAGGGTATGGTAGGTAGGGTAGGGTAGGTAGGGTAGGGTAGGGTACGTAGGGTAGGGTAGGGTAGGGTAGTGTAGGGTAGGGTAGGGTTGGGTAGGGTAGGGTAGGGTAGATAAATGTTTGGTCTTTTTATGGCAAAACAAAGTTTGCCGGGTCAGCTAGTAGTCTTATATATTTATAGAGTTCAAAGCCCTAACACAACATATTATGTGTTAGTCACCGCGATTAGACGTACATTTTTATGCGTCATTGGAAATAACTGTTCTGAATTTCTGATATCGTTATGAAGTGGCTAGCTGGAGTATGGTTACAAAGTTATATGGCTTAGTATAAAATAAAATAGTGTAAAAAAGCCGTAAAACTCCGTTGACGGCCCCGACTTATTTTTATTTTATTTATTCATTAATACAGTCTTGAATACAATTTCACTTTAATTTTGTACCAATAAACCTGTATGGGTTGATAAGAGTGCATTTTGTATGGGCCCTAGAATATATAATAAACTACTTAAGTACATAAAAGAATGTGAAAATTTCAATTTATTTAAAAACCAATTAAAAAAGTATTTGATTCAAAAAGCATATTATTCTGTTAATGATTATTTAAATGAGAAAATAATGTAATGATTAACTTTATTAATTGTCCAATAATATGTATGTAATGTATAGATGATACAATTGTTAATTATTAATGTAATATTTTATTCATTTTATTTGTAATATTTTGCACACCTGCCATGGAAGGATATGGTCTAAAGAACTTTTATAAAAATGTCACCCTGAAAACTACCCATATTTCGCAAATAAATGATTTTGATTTTGGGTTTGTGTTGGTACTCACATTCGCCTTAATAACTATATTAACTAACTACTCAACTATTCACTCATCTTAAAAACAAAACATTCACGCAATCCTTTATTTAAGCCGTAAACATCTATCAGCAAAAGAAAAAGTGCAATTATGAGAGTGATTGTGGGTATGTAAATATTTTGTTAGTACGTGTCGTAGGTCGTGGGTTCGAACCCAGGCAGGTGCTTTACTTTGTGTAAGTTACTTCATCACCACTGCTCTAAAAACATTAAATTATAAATAATAATTATAAACAAAAATTCGAGTGTGACATCCACCAACCTGCAATGGACCCGCTTGGTGGATTATAGCCCATCCCCTCTCTCATGGGAACATTAATAGGCTGATGATAAAACCGTAAAATTAATGGAAATGTTTATCGCGGAAGTAGATTTGTTAGAATTATGAAGGTGAAAAAAGTTGGCGTATTTAATTTTTAATCAGCTGATGTTGAAATAGAAGAAAATCATAGAATTATTCACATTAATAATTTAAAAAGAACATAATTTTTTTTTTTTAGATATATTTAAGTAGTTTTTATTGATACCGACTTCCGAAACAAACGTTATTTTTTCACATTTTAATGTTTTATTTGTGAGTCGGTTTATTTTTTGGGTGAAATAGTTTTTTTTTCTTTTTAGTTTTAGCGCACTATTACTAAAAAAATAATTGCAAATTCTATAAAAAGGTACTTAGAGGATTGACCAAAATACTAATAATAACCCAATTTACACATTCGTGCTGTTTGTCTTTATGGAGTTCCGTTGTATGTTCTATCTTGAAAACTGCACCAATTCTGATGGAACTTGCACTATTCCCAAAGTTGAGAAATACCATATCCATTAAAAAAAAAACACTATCCGATTACTAGTTTCTGAGAAATGCGTGGACAAACATACATACCTACATTCAAAGATAAAAAAAAAATACACCTATAAAATTTTGCACACATATTTAGAGAAGCCCATATATACTATCATATGTGAATATTGTGCAATTCCAACAAAATCACATACTCTTTTTTTTTGCCGGTAAAAATACCCAAGAACACTGCGGGATTTGGAAATAGAACACAAGTCTTAGGTTCAATTCTCAAATCGTGCAGAGTTGTTAAGCATTGGTGCTCAGCAGCATTAGAGCTATACAATCATTTATCATTGAAGTTATCGCTTTTACATACCTCATTCACTTAATTCAGAGATTTTCTCTTGGCCCGTCCTAATTTAACGACATCTTTCCTCACTTGAAGCCACACAAAGTTCTAGATGACGGCTTGCTCGAGATAAGGACAGACCTTGGCCTATTTTAAACAGGGAACTACTCTACTGTGTATGAGCTAACACTGGCTACTAGCCTATTTCTAAAAGGAGGATAGACGTACGAACTTAAAGTACACGATTTTTAAGTTCACGAACTTACTCGGCTTGGTGTCGGTGACACACGTATCGCGATGTCGTCGACAGAGGAAGCTTTGTGTTAATTAGGAATTATATCATATCACATTTTAAAACCAACGAAAGAAAACGAATCGGCGATTGTGGGTGAAACAATGGCTAACGAAAAACAAGCATTTATCACATGTATAGAAAGAGAGTGAAGAGAAGAAAGATTTCCATAATTTAACGAAACTATTTTTTTCTTGACAGAATCAATAGTAGCGTTTCTTTCCACCTTAAGTATAATTTCCAATAGATCATTGTACGCTTGAAACTTCATATTTTTGTATTTATAGTAATTGCTTCTTTGTTGCCAAAGACAAGGATTATTTCGTAAACCTTCAATTATTATTTTTAATTTATTTAATAGTTCATGCGAATAAGTACGAGAAAAAATTCAAACCTGTTGGATCGCCAACGAACTTACTCGGCGGTTTTAATAGGTTTTCAACACACGAGGCGAGAAAGATCGTCAAGCCATAAGTACGCGTATTTGATCTGGCGTCTATCGCAAGCATGAGATGAGATAGTGGTCAAGCGCGAGCCTATTAATAATAAAAATAAAACTAATAAATGTCGGGGCCGGCTTCCTTTGTAACCAGATGCGTTTTTCAATCCTCTTGTTGAATGATTTTGGGTTCTGATAATATGCATGCCTGCTCCTATTAGTCAATGGTTCAATTCTATTTGGTTGGTCCAAAACTTTGTGAAGTCCACAGTATCGTCGGTGGCAGTGCGAAGGTTACTTTGGCTGTTGGATTTGGGGTGCAAAGGACAGGAAAGTTCGGATAGGAAAGGACCCGACAGTATAAATGTCCCATAATACTGGTAAAATGAAGGTGTAGTGAGCAAGCTGCTCCATGTTTTTATTTGTGATAGGATCGCGTTTGACCACTATCTCGCCTGATTTTAACTGATGATGTGGTAAACGGTGTAGCACGCGTGCCTAGAAGTAACCTATTCACTCTTGACTTAAAGACCCCTAGGTTGTAGCTATCAGGAAACAAAGACGCTGGCGGGGAATTCCGGTTTATTCCCATCGGCCACCCCCCAGTTGCCACCCCGGTGGCCGATGGGAATGATTTAGTGAAATTTCCTACCTTACTTTATTCCCATCTGCCACCGGGGTGGCGGATGGCACTAACTAGTGGCGTTTGCCACCCCGGTGGTCGATGGGACTTATTTAGTGAAATCTGCAACCTTCCTTTATTCCCATCTGCCACCGGGGTGGTGGGCGATTCTCATGACATTTGTCATATAAAAGTGAATGTTGATGCTGTGACTGGTTTACTTTGTTACTTGGATCCAACTTAAGTTGCTGGCCCTGATAACTTAGTAATATCATCTAAATTTCTAACTGAATGCGCGCCTAGCATTGCCCTACCTATTTCAATTTTGGTTTTTGGAAGTCTGACTCAAGGTCTTGTCCCCATATTATAGAAATCTGTTTTTAATTCACCCGTACATAAGGAGGGGTATAAAAAAGAGATTACTAATCATGGGCCTATATGCAAGATGTGCATTATAGCTAAAATATTTGAGAGGATTGTCTATAACCAGTTATATCCGCCCTTGCTAGCTTTTTTAGCACGGATTTTTAAAAGGACGGTCTACCATATCTAATTTGATTTTATTTAATGGTTTGATTACGGATGCTATGGATAACGGTAAGCAGATCGATGTGGTTTGCACAGGTAGTAAGGCATTTGATCGGCTCGACCACAATACCCTGATAAAGAAGCTAAGCTACATCCGTGGGCACCTCTTGGTTCTCTTCTGACACAAGCAGTAGTTCTCAATAATTATATGTCTAGTTGGGTAAACTTGCCCAGCGGAGTGTCTCAGGGTTCGTTCCTCGGTCTTTCTTTGTTAGTAGTATGTGTGAACGATATCGATCAGAGCCTCCATTCATCCAAACTATTATGCTTTGCCAAGGACATGAAAGTTTTTGCCACTATTTCAACGCTCGAAGATAGACTAGCACTTCAAGCTGACTTGAAAAACGAAGAAGAAATAAAACGAACGAAGACACTAATAAGGTAATATACTAACAAGACGTACAGCTATGCACCATCGATACATGGTGGACATCCAACCCATTCGAAAAAAGCGTTTTGCGAATACTTTAATTGTGCGTTCAGATAAGAAACACATTCCAAAGAATATAGAAGGAACTGAATATAGAAAGAAGAATGGACTAGTTAATATGGAAGGAAAAGTGAACAAAATCAGTAGTATGAGAAGGACAGAACAAGAGGAGATTATTAAAAGAACGCAAAAAAAAAAACATAGGATTGTTGCCAACTCAAAGAAAAATGTTGATGGTTTAAAATTCTACCAAAATCCTTTAACGAAAAATAGTCAAATATGAACCTTGAAAACTTTCTTGATATTTTTTCTATTCACCCCGTTTTACGGTCATGAGAATCAACCACCCGACTAAACTTATGAAGGTGGCAGATGGGAATAAACCGGCAAACGTCACTAGTTAGTGCCATCCACCACCCCGGTGGCAGATGGGAATAAAGGAAGGTAGGAAATTTCACTAAATCATTCCCATCGGCCACCGGGGTGGCAACTTGGGGGTGGCCGATGGGAATAAACCGGAATTCCACTCATTAGCTGTACGTAAAACGAAAGTATTTGCAATACACTTTGTACGTATAGGTGGCATTGATAGGATACACGGTGGTGTTATACGTCTTTTACATCCTTTAGTATTTCGAAATGTAACCAATGAAAAAAAACAGTTCAAAAAATAAAACCTGACTACTGAAAAATCACGCTCTAAAAAGCATGAAACAAGAAAATATGCTCATCTGAAATTGTTATGTACAAACTATTATATACATTCCACAAAGTAGCATACGACCACGGTTATCCTCTGAGGTGGGCTGAGGTAGGCGAAAAAAAAATTGTTTGTTCTTTTAGAGAACCCGACAGATTCAATTTAATGTGACGTCACAAAGCCTATAACCAGCGGACAAGCAAGACGCTTCCAATGACACCTCATTTGTCAGATACGTAAGTAGTTTAGAAGTTATGAGGGAACAGATGAACATACGTACATACACACGTACCAGTCAAAAACATAACCCTCCCGTTTGCTTCGCCGTAGTCGAGTAAAAAAATATTAAAAATGTGCTAAAAGATAAACATCATGCTTCTTTACTGGCTGCAGATTTATCGGTCTATGACGAATGCGCACTTTAGTATATTTTATGGGAAACACTCCAATTGCGTAGGTATGGGTGTTTATAATGTAGCAATGACGTGGGTATTGGCAATTTTTAGTATTTTTTAAGTACATATATATAGGGAAGACTGTGTTTTTGTCAGGAAAACCCATAATTGCATGGGCTAGATGTGAAACAAACCAACTTGTTTGCTTGTATGTAGGGTCACAATGTAACTGATCACTTTATGTATTGGCGAATAACATAAACGACATTCTGTTGGAGTATAACGCTGGCAATTTTTATGAAGGCTTTCTTTTTGAATTTAGTACTCTCTGTCAGCGCTGTCTCCGTCTATTAGTTTAGAAAAATATATGTCATGTGTCTGTAAAAATAATATATTAAATGTTTTTACATTGTTTACACTGCGTCCGTATTACTCATTTAATAACCCTGTAATAGGTAATGGGCCTTATCGCGGCAATGTAAATATTGTGTGAAACGAATATTATTTTGTGCAAAATATGGGTGAGTATTCTAACTCAGCAGTTACGATGGAGAAACTGAAAGGTACCATCAATTATCGTGACTGGGCATTCCAAATGCAGAATATTCTCATATTTGAAAACTTATGGCATTGTATTAAGGGGCAGGATGAACCCGCAGTACTAAGTACGAGTACGAGTATGAGCACTGTGGATCAGGCCCGTAAAGAGGAGAAGGCTCGAGCGAGGCTTTGTTTAAGCGTTGAGAAGTCATGTTATCCGCACATTGTGCAGGCGAAGACTGCAAAAGATGTTTGGGATGCCTTAAGGAAGGCATACGACGACTCAGGTTTACATAGAAGATTGACGTGTTTACGTACTTTATGTTCGATTAAACTAGAACAATTTGATAGCATGGAAATTTACGTTAACAAGATTTTGTCATTCGCTGATCAATTGCGTAGCATGAAAAAGCCTCTTGATGATGAATTTCTGGCTGCTATTATGCTACAAGGGTTGCCTCAGGAGTATGAGCCCATGATAATGGCTCTGGAGCACTCAAGCATGGACATAACAACAGATATGGTAAAAACTAAACTTCTTCAAGACAAGCGATGGACAGGGAATAGTGGTGGTAACAATGACTGCTTATTTACGCGGAATCGTGGTGAAAATAAGAACAGTTCCCGAGGTGCAAAGAAGAATGCGCCTAGTACATTGAAACACGCTAGTTCCTCGTCAAATGCGAACAAGTTGTGGTGTTGGAAGTGTCGGTCGAAAGGCCATGTCAAAAAGGACTGTCCTCAACTGGATCCAAGACTATCGACTTCTTTGGTCTTGTCTGCAATTAACACTGACAATTCGTGGATTGTTGATTCAGGTGCGACAGATAATATGTCTGGATGTCGAGAATGGTTCAAATCTCTCGATGAGTCGTTGACGAAGGAGGTGTGTGTAGCTAATGGCAAGAAGTTAATAGTATGTGGTGTAGGAGATGTACATTTTTCAGTTAGTTTTCGTGGCAATACGATAGATATAACTTTAAAAAATGTAATGTTTGTACCTGACCTTACTGTAAATTTAATATCTGTATCTACTCTTGCAGCTAAGGGTTTTAAGTTTAATTTTAACAATACTGGATGTGACATATTCAAAGCTGGTAAGATAGTTTTTAATGCTAGGAAAGTTGGGAGAGTTTACAGACTTAACACTGTCGGTAGAGTCAATCTGACAACTTCATCTACGTCTACAGACATGATGTTATGGCATCAACGATTAGGACATCTTAATTTTGATAGCTTGGCATCACTTAGAAAGGTTGCTAATGACATTGATTTTCAGGTTACGACCCAAAAGAAAGTTTGTGATGTGTGTCTTAAGGGTAAGCAATCACGCTCTCCCTTTGTGACTAATCGTAATAAGCAGGTGGCAGACGCACGGCTGGCGCTCATCCACAGTGACGTTATGGGGCCGATGCCGACCACTTCTCTCGGAGGCAAACGCTACGTTCTCACGTTCCTAGATGATCACTCGAGGAAAGTGTTCGTATATCCTATTGCGAAGAAGAGTGATGTGTGTAAGTACACTATTGATTTTATTAGATTGGTTGAAAACCAATGTAGTGCTACGGTGAAAGTACTGCGTTCAGATAACATAGTTGACAAATTACCTTAAAAACAAAGGTATTGTTCATCAGCTTACGGTACCGTACTCCCCGCAGCAAAACTCTTCCGCAGAAAGATTGAATCGTTCTTTACTCGATAAAATCAGATGTTTACTGTTTAATGCGAATCTCGATGACAAGATGTGGGCAGAGGCTGTACACACAGCGGCATTCCTTATTAACCGATCGCCTAGTTCGAGACTTTCTGGTAGATTGCCAGAAGAGGTATGGAGCGGTAATAAAGTAAGCCTTAAGAATCTGCGTGTTTTTGGTTGCGAGGCATTTGCACATGTAGACGACTGTAAACGGAAAAAGTTAGAACCAAAAAGTAAGAAGCTAATTTTTATAGGTTACTGTGATAATGTCAAAGGATATCGTTTGTTCAACCCTGATGACAATAAGATTGTTGTGTCACGTGATGTGATATTCAACGAATCTGTGTTTCCAGGTAGACACTCTAAGATAGGGCTAAAACGTATGTTTGAACCTATTTATCTTACAGGAGGTGATGACGTGGAGAAGATATTGAATACTACGCCGGTTGAGGCGGAGCCAGATCAGTTTTTCTTCGAGTCATCAGATTATCCACTTGAGGCGGAGATGGATGCATTTCCTGTTGACATGCCAAGTCATCCTGTTGAGTTGGAGTGTGAGCATGCGCCAAGTGAAGACTCAGTAGTAACGCCTGGATTGGCACCAGAGTCTACTGATCAGCGATATAACTTACGTCCACGTAAGCCTAGACCGACTTGTAACGTGACTAACGTTTGTAATGTGACAAATCCTATAGAGCCGCGTAATTTCAAAGAAGCTTTGAGTTGTGAAGATAAAGAGTTATGGCAGAAAGCCATGAATGAAGAAATAGATTCTTTTGTCTTACATGGAGCTTGGCAGCTGACTGATAAACCAGTTGACAAGAACATCGTTAAAAATAAGTGGATTTTTACAATTAAACGAGACTCAGAAGGGAACATTACGCGTTACAAGGCTAGGTTGGTAGCGAAGGGTTTTACCCAAAAATATGGTGAAGATTTCCATGAAACTTTTTCACCGGTCGTTCGTCATTGTTCTATCAGATTGTTATTATCTCTGGCTGTGGAAATGAATCTTACGATTGATCATTTAGATGTACAAACAGCATTTCTAAATGGTGATTTACATGAGGAGATTTTTATGCAACAACCGGAAGGTTTCATATGCCCTGGGAGTGAAAACAAAGTTTATAGACTACGAAAGGCTGTTTATGGGTTGAAGCAAGCATCGCGATCCTGGTACCAAAAGGTAAAATATGTGTTACTTTCTTTGGGATACGATCAATGTAAACAAGAGGACTGCATCTTTACTAAGAGATCTGGTGAGTCAATTGTTTTTATTGCTCTGTATGTCGACGATTTTTTCGTCTTCTATAACGACAAACGTCTAGCTCAGACTTTGAAAAGCTCTTTGTTAAAGGTTTTTAAACTTAAAGACTTAGGACCGGTACGAAATATGTTAGGTATTAAAGTAGAACGTGATGAAACTTCCATTAAACTTAGTCAGGAAAATCGGATTGACAAGTTGTTAGATCGTTTTGGCATGACAGACTGTAAGTCTGTAAAGTCTCCCATGATAACTAACATTAGTTCTGTTTGTGAGAGTACTTGTAATGCTACGAGTAACAATGTAACGAAGTTTCCATACCAAGAGTTAATTGGTAGTCTAATGTATTTATGTGTAACTACTCGCCCCGACATTTCGTTTGCCGTGTCATACTTAAGTAAATTCAATAGTTGTTATACGGAATTCCATTGGATTCAAGCTAAGCGTATACTGAGATACCTTAAAGGTACAAAGCAAAAGGCTTTAGTATTTAACAAATCGAATGAAGGTCCCATTCTTGAGGGATATTCTGATGCAGACTGGGCTTCAGACCCTGATCGGAAGTCATATACTGGTTATGTGTTTAAATATGGCGGCAATTCGATATCATGGGGTAGCTACAAACAGTCGTGCATAGCGCTTTCGTCCACCGAGGCGGAGTATTGTAGCTTAAGCGAAGCGAGCAGAGAAGCGGTGTTCCTGCAAGCTTTAATTAAGGAATTGTTAAAGACGACTAGTTGTAAAATAGTAATGTATTGTGATAATCAATCTGCTATACAGCTTGCTACCAATCACACTCTTCATAGAAGAAGCAAGCATATCGAAATAAGATTTCACTATGTTAGATATATAATTGCTAGATTTAACGTTGAAATTGTATACATCCCTACAAATGAAATGATAGCAGATGTGTTCACCAAGCCCCTGGGCTGTGTCAAGCACGAGGTGTTCACTCATCAGCTTGGAGTGGCATGATGCCATGATGCCCACGTTATGGGCGGGTGTTGGAGTATAACGCTGGCCATTTTTATGAAGGCTTTCTTTTTGAATTTAGTACTCTCTGTCAGCGCTGTCTCCGTCTATTAGTTTAGAAAAATATATGTCATGTGTCTGTAAAAATAATATATTAAATGTTTTTACATTGTTTACACTGCGTCCGTATTACTCATTTAATAACCCTGTAATACATTCCACCAAACACAGCAGCATTTGATCTACACGAACAATCGGACACTCTCACTGTATTTCTCCATATGTCCACTTTTATCACAAATTAACAACTCAATCCAAAACGCCATCTTCTGCCTCAATCTTCTGTCTTCTCTCCTCTTGTTCGCACCAAATACTAGTGCTTGGTGTTATGTCAAGTTGACATCTGTCAGTGTCATTCGAAACCATAGCTCTCTTCAGAACGAAATCTTTAGAAGTGCCGATATATATATTCCTCTACATGTATGTTTGTCAGCTAGATTTGTATCGATGCTTATATTTGTGTAAAGAAATTTAAAAAGTTTAAACTTCTTCATATGATTTCAGATAAACGATTGGATGTCTATCAAGATATGTCCTTACGTATTTTCTGATAGCGTTCCTTTTTATATGACTGATAATGTTTTAAAACTCTTTCCTCTTTGTCGTACCACATGGTAATGTTCGTCGTCTGATACGTTTAATGAATTGTAGTTAACAAGGCCTTTATTGAAAAATTCCTATCAAAATATATGTAATAGCATCACCAACCACCACAGTTTGTCATTGGCCTACTGTGCCACATACATGAGTGTATTTTAGTATGCAATAAATGGTTTTAATAAACATTTATTTTAAATACAATGATTGCATACTTTATCTCGATTGACAAGTAGGCTTCCATTTATTTAATCAATAAGTCAATTAGACTGTCTATCAACGTCTTACGTGCCATAGACTATTACCTATATTTTTCCTTTCAAAACAGGCTCATATATTTTAGCACATCATATTACTCTATATTCTGTAACATAACATAAGATCACACTACTATGCTCTAAAAGGTTGGGCAGAGGTTAAGTAGGTACACCCACTTATCGCAAGTTATGTTTAAGAGCGGCCAACCCGTCATACTTTTCGTATTATAAATAAGAAGAAGAAGTATTATAAATAATAAAAAAACTTAACAAATTCGCGTGATGGCTGACCAAAACCAGATGTATCCTCCGACTGCACAGCATGATTATCTTCTTGTTTACGGGTTTTTTTTAATTTTTGAAATTACTTTATTTATTTATAACTTTTTGGCCTAGCGGCACTGGTGGTGCATGAATAATAGTAGTGAACACGCCCAGATTTTAGAATAATATCTTTAAAAAACCGAATTTTGGACTTTTTGGACAGTAGTTAAGAATAATCATCCAAATCGGCCAACATGTTTGGTCTCTAGAACGCCACATAGGAACAAACATACATAAATACATATACTGATAAACACATTACCCTCCTTCGGCAGTCGGGTAACAAACGCTCATACGTGATTATGCCGTTGTATTACATATATCTTTGATTTTATTGAACTAATAGGTATCTATAGGTAGGTATAGGTGTGAGACAGGGAGACGTCATATCTCCGAAACTGTTCACCGCTGCACTGGAGGATGTCTTCAAGGTTCTGGACTGGAGAGGGCTAGGCATCAACGTCAATGGCGAGTACATCACTCACCTTCGGTTTGCCGACGATATAGTGGTCATGGCTGAGACCATGGAGGACCTCAGTATAATGCGCGATGACCTCAGTAGAGCTTCCAAAAGAGTGGGTCTTAAAATGAACATGGACAAAACCAAGGTTTTGTTGAATGCCCATGTAACACCCACTCCTATCAAGGTTGGAGACTCTACACTCGAAGTTGTGGAAGATTATGTCTACCTGGGACAAACGATCCAGTTGGGTAGGGCCAACTTCGAGAAAGAGGTCAACCGTCGAATCCGACTCGGCTGGGCAGCGTTCGGGAAATTGCGCGGTGTCTTCTCGTCCAACTTACCACAGTGTCTCAAGACGAAGGTCTATGACCAGTGTGTGTTGCCAGTGATGACCTATGGCTCTGAGACGTGGTCGCTCACAATGGGCCTCATCAGAAAGCTTACAGTCACGCAAAGGGCTATGGAGAGGGCTATGCTCGGAGTATCCTTGCGTGATCGAATCAGAAATGTAGAGATCCGCAAGAGAACCAGGGTTACCGACAAAGCCCGAAGAATTGCCAAACTTAAGTGGCAGTGGGCAGGGCACATTGCTCGCAGAACGGATGGCCGATGGGGCAGAGAGAAGTTTTGGAGTGGCGACCGCGAACCGGAAGACGATGCGTTGGAAGGCTTCCCACCAGGTGGACCGATGACCTGGTGAAGGTTGCGGGGATTCGCTGGATGCGGGACGCACGGGACCGGTAAGCCTCCAAAAATCTGCTGTTTTGCACAAATTTTACCTGAACTTTGGCCGTTCATAATGTACCTACTCATAAATTGTAAAAGTAAAGAAAACATCTTGATAGAAATCTTGCACATGTAAAATAAGTTTCTAAATGACAAATATTTATTTCATGTAAGGCTTATTCAATAACACGTACTTCGTGGAACAAGTTTTATGAAATATTCGAACACTATTTTTTACTTTCTCTCTTTTCGCTTTGCCTCTTTTTCAAACATTGCGCGGGATGAAACAACAAGCTTTTTGACCATGCTCGCATTGACGATAGACGGACCGTGGAGGGCCCTCTTAAGTCCCATGTACTAAAGGGCGAGCTTGTTACCGCATCAACTGGGCACAAATCCAAACCAGAAAAACCCAATAATACTTTTTCCTGACCTGGGAATCGAACCCAGCCTCTCACTCAGAAGTAGCACTTTGTTATCTCTATCCGATGTACCCTAATATATATGTACTTACCCAGCACCTAACCAGCATCGTCAGGTATTCATCATCATTTCCTCATGCTGTCTGTGTCCAGACCTCAGTCCCTTAGCCAGTCGTCATTACTCGTCATCCATCCGTCAGACCATGCACATGTATAAAAAGAAAATTATTACTGCTGGGATTAAGGGATTTATTTAAACTAGTAGTAACTAGTTTAAATAAATCCCTTAATCCCAGCAGTAATAATTTCCATTTTAGGGTTCCGTAGCCAAATGGCAAAATACGGAACCCTTACAGATTCCTCATGGCTGTCTGTCCGTCCGTATGTCACAGCCACTTTTTTCCGAAACTATAAGAACTATGCTGTTGAAACTTGGTAAGTAGATGTATTCTTTGAACCGCATTAAGATTTTCACACAAAAATAGAAAAAAAAACATTACATTTTGGGGGTTCCCATACTTGAAACTGAAACAATTTTTTTTTCATCAAACCTACAGGTGTGGGGTATCTATGGATAGGTCTTCAAAAATGATATTGAGGTTTCTAATATATTTTTTTCTAAACTGAATAGTTTGCACGAGAAACACTTCCAAATTAGTAAAATGTGTCCCCCCCCCTGGAACTTCTAAAATAAGAAATGATAAAACTAAAAACAATATATGATGTACATTACCATGTAAACTTCCACCGAAAATTGGTTTGAACGAGATCTAGTAAGTAGTTTTTTTTCTATACGTCAATTTACCAAGAACGGAACCCTTCGTGCGCGAGTCCGGCTCGCACTTGGCCGGTTTTTTTATAGTGGTTTTAAATAATCCTTCTTACAGCTTGCAACCACCAGACCAAGGAGACAGTCACCTTACTTTATTTCTCGATAACCTTTAATGAATTAATTTTTTTCCATATCCAACAGTTTTACTTCAGCGATAAAATACGCATACTTGAGTGCGTGATTACCGCAAATCTTGTAAACAAATCGTCATCATCACGAGGTGTAACCAACTTGATCCAAGTCATGTGATTTTTAGAACAAACTTGGATTAACTATGACCCTGTCGATTACCAGTGTAAAAAAAGACCTTGGACGCAATGAAGTAACTATGCGTAAAGAGCTCATTCAAATTCAGTTTTTACGGGGCAATGTACCGAATTTGCATTACATGAATAATGTTTACACAATTGTTGGAGTCATATGATCTTTTGTAGTGTTTTCTTATATTTAGATGTGTATACAGACTTTATATTTACGAAATTTAAGTATTCAGCTGGTATATTGATTTATATTAAACTACGAGATTCGATTCGGGAGGTCATCAGTTGCCTAGCCTCGGCAGTAAGTCCCAGAGCAAACGTAGCTGCCTGGCGATTTTAGTATTTTTGGTTATTAATTCTTTTGCGTTATCTAGCTAACAAAAGAAAATACCTATCTTCTGTAAACTTGTGACCTAAGTACGAATCTATTAAGTATAATTTTTCTGCGGTCCGTCAGTTCAATTGTTCTTTCGTTCATCGGACATTATTTTTGTGTTGACTTGCTTCTTTATCATATTCTCTTTCATCCAAACCATCGATCTTTTCATTAGTTTACCTTTTTTTCTTTTCACTATTCAACACTTTAATTGTCACGTGATCTTTTCAGCTTCATATTTAATTTTTATAATATCACGGGTGCTTAGCAACTGGGATTATCCCAGTTGTAAACGACCCTTTGTGCCTATTGGCCTTGTTTGTTCTGTCTCCTGCTTGATATGGAGGGAAGTGGAAATTTGTATTTTTTTTCCTACTTCTCGGTTATTCTTTTCTGATTAATTTCGTTGTGGAAACAAGACAGTTAAATTCATTCTCCGGGACTTCGTCGAACTTCATTACCTCCGCGCTTTTCTGGTGGTTGACTGTTGATTCTGGGTTTCAGGAGTTGTAGTGGTTTAGGAATAGTGCAGTGGATTGTCCCAAATATAAAAATATCACAGAAACCATCTCTTCAGCTAAAAGTTAAAAATAAATTCAATGAAAACTGTTCTCCACTAAATAGAAGGATAAACTCCCGAGCGAAAGTTAGTGTTTCTTATATAGCTAGGATTTTGTTGAGTGTTTCTCCAGAGACCGCGGTAACGAAGGGGGCTGGGGATGATGCTGCAACTTGATATCTCTACTATTTACAGGACGCTGATTCATCAGTACCGTAGCTAGATAAGTAAGAGAAGAGTTTTTTTAAACAAGTCTGTCTTTTACAAGGTTTTTATCATCCGATGGGATTTCCTATTGACATAAAATGGCCAAGTGGAAGTCAGTCTCGCGCATCGAAGGTTCTGTATAACTAGTTGCATTCACCAAAACAATTAGGTAAGATGACTGATCGGTACATTGATCCAACGAAAAGATAAACTGGATTGAAGGACAAAATTAATTTTGCCGTTCGAAAACTGTTGTCCCCATACAAATAGGTTAACAATCTTTTTTTTTATTGAAAGTATACAATGACGGTTTTCGGATTTTTTTCTTTGTAACCCCCGCCGGAAAAAGAGGGGTGTTATAAGTTTCACGTGTGTTGCTGTGTATCTGTGTATCTGTGTGTCTGTCTGTGGCATCATAGCACCTAAACGAATGAACCGATTTTGATTTAATTTTGATTGTTGGAAAGGTGATTTTGTCGAGAGTGTTCTCAGCTATGTTTAAATAAAATCGGTTCAGCCGTTCAAAAGTTATGGGCATTTGACTGTTTGAATCGGGGTGTTTTCGCAAGATAAATGTGTCGGGGGTTTTTTAAATTTTGACATTTTACTTGTAGGTATTGTTTCTTGCCAAATTTCATGATTCTGGGAAGTGGTCGCGGTTAAATTTGAAAGAGAGTTACAAACACAAGCAACTGAAGGATGGGTGGGTGAAGGGTGAAAGGTAGGTTTTAGCCAGTAAAATTCTGACACACCCTCCCGCTTCACCCAGAGCGGGAGAGTCATTGGATGATTTCCCATCCATAAAATAAATAAAAAAAGTATGTCAACGGGATGATAGGCTGAAAGGTTTTCATTTCCTTAAATATGCGTCATAAAACTTTTGATTGCGTTGATTTAAATCAACGTCTAAAAGTCAGTCAGCTCGCGAATATGTATCCTCCGACTGCACAGCATGATTTTCTTCTTGTTTACGTCTTTTTAGTTAGATTTTTAAGCAGTCAGGTTTTTTAATTTTTTGAATTTACTTTTTTTATTTATTATATTTTTATTTCTTTTAGAATTAGGTAAATTTGAACATAAAAGTGTCGTATATTTTTGAAAAACAAAAATTGGGCCCTACAATATGGCACCCAATAGCCGCCATTTTTATATATTTTCCAATCCTAATGTAGCCAGTGACACTCGCAGGGTTAAGACTTATCGATTGACGGAAGAATCATCAAAATCGGCCAACGCGTTTGGTCTATGGAACGCCACATAGGAACAAATATACATACATACATAGACTGATAAACACATTACCCTCCTTCGGCAGTCGGGTAAAAATCACTGAAACTCAAACTCAAAACCTACGGAACGGATTTTCATGCGGTTTTCACCAATAGAAAGAATGAGAAACGAGGAAGGTTTTTGTTTATAAATTTATCACGGGCGAAGCTGGGGCGGGTCGCTAGTCTAAAGATAACTGAAAAGGTGTCGCAGTAAGACTTTCTGAAAGTAATATTGTATTATTCATACCTAAGCAAAACGGGAGCGTCACGTAATATCAAGATTATCTACATCAGACTCACGTAACGTCTGTGTTACAGTAATACGCAGCTCGACAAGTATTTAGAATTCTGAAGGAGAATGCCTGGCGTGGGTTAATGTTACCGTTTAGCTTAAGGTTGCCCTGGTCGATCGTTCTTCCATACAAACGTAGTATGGCGATTACTCCACTGTTTGACGGAGAAAGTTCAAAAAAAAAAAAAAATATCTCATTATTATCTAGCCCTGTATGGAAACAAAAAAGTAAAAAAAAACAAAAACCCGACTGCTTCAAAAGCGAACTAAAAAGTCGTAAACAAGGAAAAAATCATGCTGTGCAGTCGGAGGATACATATTCGAGGGCTGGCTGACCAAAATCTGGTGTATCCTCCGCCTGCACAGCATGATTTTTTCCTTGTTTACGATTTTGTAGTTCGCTTTTGAAGCAGTCGGGTTTTTTGATTTTTTTAATTAAGTTTTATTATTTATAACTTTTTAGTTAGTTTTTTTTCGAATTAGATACATTTAAACATATAAGTGTTATATATTTTTGAAATTACCTCTTAAAATCCTTTATTTTGATACCCCACACGATGGGTTAGGAAGAAAAAAAAAATTGGGCCCCCACTATATGGCACCCAAAATCCGCCATTTTTCTATTGTCCAATTTTAATGTAGCCTATGACACTCGCAGGGTTAAGACGAATCGATTGACGTATGAATCATCAAAATCGGTCAACGCGTTTGGTCTCTGGAACGCCATATAGGAACAAACATACATACATACTTACATACATACATAGACTGATAAACACATTACTCTCCTTCGGCAGTCGGGTAAAAACAAAATATTTGAAAGTTATGAGCGTCTTAAGTTCCATATTTCAACACTAATTTTAACGCATCTTTGGGCGGAAATAAATACCATGTGAAGATGGACTATTGGAAAACAACCACCATTCAGCCCGGCGAGCATGGCCTACTGTGACATCGCTTAAGTCACACTTTTAATCACAGTTTGGGCGATAAACTCATTTTGTCTTAAATGCTAGCACGGCGGCGTGAGATATTTTATTGAATTGTGGCATAACTTCTTGACGTTCTTTTTCGGAAATATTCCAATTTTATTGCAGTTCCGGTTTAACCTTGGCCATAAAAACCATTTATGTTCTGAGAAGCATAGCCCTACGATGCACTGTTTCCGAATTATGGGCCTCCGTATCTTATTTTATTTTGCATAAAACGCTCTATATTTCCAAAATGATATCTCGAAAACGGTATGTCCTAGGCAAAAAATAACCAAAATTTTGCCCCCCTTTGCTACCGCCATGTTAGCAGCATCCCAACATTAATTATAAGTTTTTTTTTTTTTAAATTGCTTGGTCGGCTCGACTTGAACTACGGTCATAACAAGTTATGATAAAAAAATATGTCATGTCTTACAATTTGTCTTAAATGCTAGCATAGGACAACCATGTGACATAGTTTACAGGCGCGACTTGCTTTTCTTGTTGTTGACTTCATAGTGCGACATAATTTGAATAGACGACCAAATAAAATAATACGTATAAAAGTATGCCGTTCATACAGCAAAACAACTTTTTAATTTTGTTGGGCATAAATTAATATTTGACCCACGACCATAGACTTATGCACACTTTATTTTTCTTTGTTTGTTTGATAACATATTAAGTGTTTGTTAGAAAGATATTATTATTGTGAAAATTTTAATAATTACTAAAAAATATAATAGCTTGGACCAATACCGGTGAGCCCCTATTTTTTATATTTTAAATGTTTTTTGGGGATTTTATTTAAGAAACATTTAAAAATGTAGAAAGTAAGAAGAATATGGTATAAAAGAAAATAATTATAAAAAAAAATATTATAAAAATAAAAATAAGATAAACAATAAAAAAATATTATGAGAAAGTAATAATATAAAATTGATTAATAATCCTGTAACATTTCAATTAATTAATAAGCATTGATCACCATACACACAAAATGAATTTATTGCCATTTGGTGCAGTAATTAGAAGGCAAATATATTTTTTTCAACTATAAAATTTTATCACCACCTCCGAACGAAAGTGATACATGTTTCTAAATCATCTGTCAAAATGTGACATTTGTGACAAAATGGGTGCGCCCGTATTAGCAATTAAGACCCGATGAGTCCCAAACAAACGTCAGAAATTTTTCTCACGCCGCCGGTACTATTATTTAGGACAAAATGGTAGGAAAAAATATTATAAAAATAAAAATAAGATAAACAATAAAAAAATATTATGAGAAAGTAATAATATAAAATTGATTAATAATCCTGTAACATTTCAATTAATTAATAAGCATTGATCACCATACACACAAAATGAATTTATTGCCATTTGGTGCAGTAATTAGAAGGCAAATATATTTTTTTCAACTATAAAATTTTATCACCACCTCCGAACGAAAGTGATACATGTTTCTAAATCATCTGTCAAAATGTGACATTTGTGACAAAATGGGTGCGCCCGTATTAGCAATTAAGACCCGATGAGTCCCAAACAAACGTCAGAAAATTTTCTCACGCCGCCGGTACTATTATTTAGGACAAAATGGTGTTTTCGCCCAAACTGCGATGAAATGTGTGACTCAAGCCATGTCACAGTAGGCCGTGCTCGCCGGGCAGCAACAAGAAAGGCATGTTGCGCCTTTAAAATATGTCACAAGTTTGACCCGTGCTAGCATTTAAGACAAATTGTAAGATATGACATAATTTATCATGTCATGTCACAAATGTCTTGGGTACGCCCATGCTCGCTAGGCAGGGATAGATTAGTAGTTCACAAATCAAATAATTTTATTTTGAAAATATACATTTAATCGTTTTTTCATGATATTTAGACTCCCAAATGTCTGTTTGTAAAAAAAAATAGCTCGTTTTTGTCCTAAATCAACATCCATTTCACTACAAACTTGCAAACGTGCTAATTCGTACGCGAACCAGCTTCTTACTGCTCATCACAGTATCTATTTCTTTAACACGTGTTATCGGATGTGATAGCATGCATTTTAACCCCGCGCACAAAGTAGTTCGTGCCGTCGACTAAGGGAACCTTAAGGAACAAAAGTGTGCTGTGCTTATGGACTGATTGATGGGTGACATTCTGCATTGATTATAGAGAAAATTATTCTCCAAGAGAGAGCCTAGAGATAATGTGCCAGATTGTAAAGATAGTTCAAATCATTTGTGCGCACAGCGCCATGTGTGCGTGTGCTTGTAATTATATATTATGCATTTGTGTGGCAGTGACGCGCGGCGATCGTCGAGCAAACAACCACCCACACATAGCACCGCGTGCAAAGATGAGTTGAACTATCTATACGCAAAGACGATTGTCAAACAGTCGCAAATGTTTAAGATTGACATGAAGTGCTACTGAAATATCACGTGTTCAATCCCTAGGCACAGGCCACATAGAAATGGCGCCGGGCGCGGACATAGCACGGGCGGCTTTTGTATACATTAGAATGGAATATGTAGAATATGTCCGCGCCCGACGCCATTTCTATGTGGCCCGCGCTCTAGTTTTCAAGAGCTAGACAATTTTTTGTTGTAGAATACTATCGACACTGATCAATCTAAGTAATACATCCAACCTCCACCCATATCCATACTATATAATATTACTAGCTGACCCGGCAAACATTGTTTTGCCATAAAAACACCAAACATTGATCTACCCTACCCTACCTACCTACCTACCTACCTACCTACCTACCTACCTACCTACCCTATCCTACCCTACCTACCTACCTACCTACCTACCTACCTACCTACCTACCTACCTGCCCTACCTACCTACCTACCTACCTACCTACCCTACCCTACCCTACCCTACCCTACCTACCTACCTACCCTACCCTAACCTACCCTACCCTACCCTACCCTACCTACCTACCTACCTACCTACCTACCTACCCTACCTACGTACCTACCTACGTACCTACCTACGTACCTACCTACCCTACCTACCTACCTACCTAACTACCCTAGCCTACCTACCCTACCTTACCTACCCTACTATCCTATGTCCGTCTCCTGGTTCTAAGCTACCTCCCCACCAATTTTCAGCCAAATCGATTCAGCCGTTCTTGAGTTATAAATAGTGTAACTAACACGACTTTCTTATATATATAGACTAGCTGACCCCTGCAGCTCCACGGTTTCGGAGCCTATTCGGTACAAACAAACAAACAAACAAAAAAATCTTTCCTCTTTATACTATTGGTACAGATTAGGATAAATGTCAAAGTAACTCTGTACGTCTGTTAACTTTTCACGTCTCAACGGCTGAATGGATTTGAATAAAACTTGGCATATAGATAGACGAAAACCTGGATTACGACATATGATACTCTTTATCCCGCTATAATATTTCCTTGTGATAAATAAAACACTTTTCACGTGCGCGAACCCACGGGCTGAAGCTTGTATGGGCATAAACGAATTCGCATCACATCAGGCATTCAAACCCAATAAATACTTACCTACCTCCTATATACCAGGCCCCTCAGAAAGTATTGCGAAAAAAAGTTTTTATATATGGGAGACTGGCCAGTTATAATGTTTTTCGAAAATATGATTATTTATAAGTAAAAATAAGTAAGTTCCAATTTCAAAATTTCCCTCCACATTTTTTGCGAGTTAATTCAAAGTATTGTGTCTCACTGAAATATGGATCTGCGCCGGGAACATTTTAGAGCTATGATTTTATACGATTTCAAGTGTCGCCTGAAACCGGATGAATCGTACGATAGACTTCAAATGGCATTCATGGATGAAGGCCCTTCCAAGGCAACCGTGTATCGTTGGTATAACGAATTCAAGCGCGGTCAACCAACTTTGGGGGATGACGAAAGAAGCGGTCGCCCTTTGACGGCTGTTACCGAAGAAAACGTGCTAGCAGTGAAAAATTTAATCCAAGACAATAGGCGAATTACATATCAGGAGATTCAACACATATTGAAGATTGGATCGGGAAGCGTTCACGAGATTCTACACAGCCATCTTCGCGTGAGGAGGATAGTATCACGCTGGGTGCCGCACAACCTCACCGATGCTCAGAAGCAGGCCCGGGTGGAATGGTGCCGTGATATGCTTAACAAATTTGAAGCAGGCTCGTCTCGGCGTGTTTACGACATCGTTACAGGTGATGAGTCCTGGATTTATCAATACGACCCAGAAACCAAGCGCCAGTCGACTGTTTGGGTGTTTCAAAATGAGCCAACGCCTACCAAAGTGAAGCGATCTAGAAGCGGGGGTAAGATTTTGATCGCTAGCTTTTTTAATTTGACTGGCCACTTGGTATCAATTCCCTTACGGGATCAAAGAAGCATTAATGCCGAATGGTATACTACCAAATGTTTGCCAGAAGTTTTCTCTGTTATAAGCAACAAGCGACCAAACACAGGGCTCCGCGGGCTACTGCTCCACCACGACAATGCACCTGCGCACACCGCACTCAAAACGAGGGACTTCCTGGACAGCACGCCAGTCAAACTCCTGGGTCACCCTCCTTACAGCCCTGATCTAGCACCGTGTGACTTCTTTTTATTCCCAAAAATAAAAAATCAGCTCAAAGGGATACAATTTTCGTCGCCGGAAGATGCGCTGGCTGCGTTCGAGCAGGCTGTAAACGAGGTGTCTGCGGCGGACTGGAAAAAGTGTTTTGAAAACTGGTTTAGGCGCATGAATCTTTGTATAGAGGCTGGTGGAAAGTACTTTGAAAAGATTTAATAAAAATATATGTACGTATAGAACAATTTTTTTTAGTTTCGCAAAACTTTCTGAGTGTCCCACGTATGTCCTAATTATGTATACCTCATCTATAATATAAAAATGAATCGCAAAATGTGTTGGTAAGCGCATAACTCAACAACTCCTGGACCAATTTGGCCAATTCTTTTTTTTTAATGTTCGTTGAAGTTCAAAGATGGTTTTTACGTATTTTTTTTTTGTTTTTTTTTTTTGTTTTGTAGTGTAGGGTAGGGTAGGGTAGTGTAGGGTAGTGTAGGGTAGGGTAGTGTAGTGTAGGGTAGGGTAGTGTAGCGTAGGGTAGGGTAGGGTAGGGTAGGGTAGTGTAGGGTAGTGTAGGGTAGGGTAGTGTAGGGTAGTGTTGGGTAGGGTAGTGTAGGATAGGGTAGGGTAGTGTAGCGTAGGGTAGGGAAGGTAGTGTAGGGTAGGGTAGTGTAAGGTAGGGTAGGGAAGGTAGTGTAGGGTAGGGTAGTGTAAGGTAGGGTAGGTAGGGTAGAAAAATGTTTGGTGTTTTTATGGCAATGATATATGATGATGATGATGCTTGATATATTGTTTAGCCTGCTATTTATTACCGTTGCTTATCACAATGGAACTGGACAATTTCCCGGGATACAAAATAGCATTCAGCAATTGTGTGGCTTTTATTCAATGAAATAAGGTTCATAATCCGTTCAGGACTTCCTTAGATAAACTCCCATATATAATTGTGGCGCTTAAGGCAATACGCCATGGGCTCCATTGTAGCCGAAAGTATACGCAAATAAATAAAATTAAAGGTTTTTCTTTTAAATAATTTTCGTTTTGATGAGATGAATAATATTATGCATTACAAGCTTCTGTCCGCGACTGCGCCCGCGTTCAAAGTGTTTGATTATCCCAAAGGAACATAGAAAGAAAGAAAGAAAGAAAAATGTGATTATTTGCCACATTTTTTTTGTATTTTTCTTAAATTAAACCCTTAAGAAAGGTAACGTAATGGCAAAAAAACCGTGAAAACAGTCTATGTGCTATTCCAGACTATTTTGTCTCCGTGCCAAACATCCAGATCCATTCAGTCGTTCGCTTCGTCGAGTGATTGAGTAACAAACATTCATCCATCCATCCAAATTTTCGTATTTATAATATTAGAAGGATAAATCGGTGGTTTAAGCCCATTGAAAAAATATAATTCAAATAAGAACCTAAAATAAAGTTCTCAGGAAGTAAAGACCCTTCAATCAAACGTTTCATAGCGGAACACGCGATAATTCCTGTATCTATATTTAGGACTGACATTTACCTCCGATCCTCTTTAATTCCCGGAACGGAGGAAGTGGCATAGGCTTAGCAACCGTTTTGTAACCGCATTTAGGGACTCACAAACAAAAACAGAGTACGTACCTTTTTTATTGAATTATCGCCGGCTTTAGTAGATACTAGGAGGGATCAAAAAGTAGTGAGAACGACATATTCCTTGGGATAAAAAAAATATTGGCAGGCATAGCTCAGATATATATCTATAATATAAAAATGAATCGCAAAATGTGTTGGTAAGCGCATAACTCAACAACGCCTGGACCAATTTGACCAATACTTTTTTTTAAATGTTCGTTGAAGTTCAAAGATGGTTTTTACGTATTTATTTTTTATTTATTGTAGGGTAGGGTAGTGTAGCGTAGTGTAGGGTAGTGTAGGGTAGTGTAGGGTAGTGTAGGGTAGGGTAGTGTAGGGTAGGGTAGTGTAGTGTAGGGTATGTTAGTGTAGGGTAGGGTAGTGTAGGGTAGTGTAGGGTAGGGTAGTGTAGGATAGGGTAGGGTAGTGTAGCGTAGGGTAGGGAAGGTAGTGTAGGTGGTTTGGTGTTTTTATGGCAAAACAAAGTTTGCCGGGTCAGCTAGTTTGTAATATTAATGAAGAAAAAAATCTCCGATTCTCTTTTGTTTTTTCTCAATGTAGTAATTTTTTTGCAAAGCAAACAAATGAAGTGTTCTCGAAAATGAAGAAAAAAGAAGTTCGAGCCGTTATTAAATACCTTTGTTTAAAAAAGTTAACGACGTAAAAGATTCATTGCGATTTGGAGGCAACATAAGGAGAGTCTGCTCCGCCGTATTCCACTGTCGCAAGCTTCTCAATTTCGAGTAGGGTGAACGAGCACGGAAGACGAACATCGTTGCGGCCGTCCATCGACGTCAGTCACCCAAGAAAATGTTGCGACAGTCGAGAAAATTGTATTGAGCGATCGAAGAGTTACCATCCGATAATTAATTCAATAAACGGGCATTTCATATGGAAGCATTCAATCCATATTGAAACAATCTTTGAATATGAGAAAAGTCTCCACAAGATGGGTGCCGAGAATGTTAATCGACAGTCAGAAACAAAATCGTTTTGACATTTCGAAGATATTGTTGGACAAGTTTCAAGAAAATTATGATTTTTATTTGTCTCCTTTCGTAACAGTGGACGAAACATGGGTCCATCATTTTGATCCCGAGACAAAACAGCAATCTTCGCAATGGAAACGGCCATCATCACCGACCCCGAAGAAGTTTCGTGTCGTGGCATCGGCTGGCCTCAATATTTTGGGACTCAGAAGGTATATTGTTGATTGATTATCTGGAGCGTGGAACCACTATTACACGCCAATATTATGCAGCTTTAATTCCCAAGTTGAGGAATGCCATCAAAGAGAAAAGGAGAGGGTAACTTCGGAGGGGCGTGCTGTTTCATCACGACAACGCACCCGCGCACAGGTCGGCAGTTGCGATGGCTGCCATTCCGCAAGCTGGCTTCGAATTGGTTGACCACCCCCCTTATTCACCAGATCTGATGGCTAGCGATTTTTATCTGTTCCCCAAATTGAAAAAAAATACTTAAGGGGAAACAGGTACGAAGACGATAACTAGGTGATGGATGCCGTGGAGAGCTTTTTGCAGGACCAAGACAAAACTTTTTTTTTGAAAGGGATTGAAGCCTTGGAAAAGCACTGGACTCGGTGTAGAGAGACTCGGAAACTATGTAGAAAAATAAATTATTAAGTTATCAATAGTTATTATATTCTATCTCATTCTCACTACTTTTTGATCCCTCCTCGTATAACAGGAAACTTGTTTTGTTTATAAATATAACATCACGCCTATAAGCCCCGAAGGGTTAGGCAGTAGTGTACCTACAGCACACCTACATTTCACCTGATATGCTTATATGATATGTTCATTTTAAATGAGGGCGCGCGTTTTGCCTAAATTTCGACCTAAACTACCTAATAACATTTTGTCCGACTCCATATTCGAAAGCAGGACTGCATGCTCGTCGCGGATAAATTTGAAAAAGGGTTACCACGACCTGGCTCAAGCAAATGAAGGAACACGGTCTGACACGCCCTCCCGCTTCACTCGAGAGAAGACATTGGATGATTTCCCACACCAAAAAAAACGCAAAATTACTTTATTTCCGAAGTCGGTGTCTAAAAAACGAAAAACAGTAGGTACCAAAGACACCGCCTACGGAAAAAAAGGTTTTTTTATTTATTTAGAAGTCTTTGCTTTAACAGTTTTTTTCGTTATGAGATTATTTTCGGTGAAATGAGAGTGTACCAAGGTGAACTGTACACATCTGCGTACCCCATTAGAGCATACTGTCGTGAGAATATGTTATGAAATGCTATAAACAATAAACAGACATGCGATTGCAGCAATCCCGAGAGATTTTCCGTTATTTATTGTTGTATATCTCCGAAGTTCTTCATCGGATATTCACCAAATTAAAATTGGACCAATTTCGGAACATACTCTTTCAAACAAAAAATATTTTATTGTTGAAATCGGTCTACAATTGACGGAGATATCGGTGAACAAACACAAAAAGACAAATATAAAGTCGAACATAGAACCGCCTCCTTTTTGGCAAGTCGGTTAAAAATAAGACTGCATGCTCGACAGTAGCGCTTATAATCCCTTGACGAACGAGGTAGTCCAAGGTCCACGTGAAATTTTGAGAGTGCATGTCAGTCCCGTTAATTTTTGAATTTTCGATAATTGATAGCTGATTGAATTTTACTTTGTCTAGCTAGAGGCTCTTGTAAATTTCAGTGTCTTTGGCTTTTCACTATTGTTCTATTATAAATGAATCGAAAGAGAAGACAATTCTTATTCGATTGTAACAGCGTGTCATTCTGCTTGTCTCATTTAGACGCGAGTATTCTTTACAAATAAAGCCTTGTATAACTTCAAACAGTTCTTAGAACAAATTACATTATTTTAATGCTAATTCCCTACAACACTTTGCATGAAATTGATTTTAAATTAGTTCTTTATACACATTGTCCAAGGTCTTAGCGCGGTCTTCGTTAAGTCTACAAGAGGCAAGTTTGCATAGTTCGTCATGCGGGGATCAAGTGGAATTTTGTCTTAGAACCTCGTGAGCGTGACGAAATTTGTTTGCAAGAATAGACAACGGTGTTTATTTTCTAAGCAAGTAATTATTATACTTTGCCTTGGTTCAGTTTTTTGTATGTTTAGGACAATGTCTACTCTTTTATCATCAGTTTAAAGTTTCTTTTACCGTAACTTTCAACTACGATTCCCGTAAGGCAAAGTTTTATTGGGTTTTTCAATATGTTTCTCATTAGTACCGTGGGGTCTGCATTTGAGGCCGGTTGATGACTATAATCTTGCATTGGACTAAGCATAATTTTAAGTATTATTAGGTAAACTAAAACTGCATATAAGTGCTTTCACTGAATAAGAGTGAGCGGAGCGGACTAAACGAGTTCAAAGAGTTACGAAAGTGTTCGCAGAGCCGAGCGGATTCCGTGCGGACTCCTCTCAACTCGCAAAACTGATTTTCAGACGAGCGCTTCCACCACGAGCGAGTAAGCGGAGCTGATTGAGCGAGTTAAAATCGGTCCGCTCTGTCATGACATCGCACGCTAGTTTTGAACCGACTCCTACGCTCCGCAGAGTCCGCTGGGAGTTGAAGGCAAATGCTGAATATCTTTCTTAGTGGAAGTGAACAACTATTTTACTCTAGTCCGCTCAGTTCGTAACCTCCGTTTTCACTCATTAACATTTTTTAGTAGAAGGCGGATATGTAACCCAAAAATACGACGACGAGACGAACTCAAAAATTCAAACGAATCCACTAGCTTTACTGTATAATTATAACTCCCCAATAATTCTCACGATTCTTCAAACTTGTTAAATTATAAGCGTTCTGATTCCATTTTCTCTCTCACACCAAAAGTAAGTAAAAGACTCAGCTGTCTTTAACTTACTTATTCAAGACGAATTTATATTAAAATTCAAAGATGTGATAAATAAATTAAAGACAAAAAAGGTATTAGACAGAAGTTCTCCTTCCAAACTGTGGGTAGAAATCCAAACTTCTTCGAACTATTGCGGTGAAGCGTACTTGGTTCAAGCGGCTTAAGCAGGCAAGTAACTACATCATTCAAGATTTATATGTATACAGATACCTACGTATAATATTGTTAAGAAGGTCATAATAGAGTTTAATCTCATGAAAAGAATGTTTGTTTCTGTAACTGAAAAAAACCGGCCAAGTGCGAGTCTGACTCGCACTCGCACGAAGGGTTCCGTACTTGGTAAATTGCGGTTTACGATTTATGACGTATTAAAAAAAAACCGGCCAAGTGCGAGTCGAACTCGCACACGAAGGGTTCCGTACCATTATCGCAAAAAAACTGCACAAAAATAATGTTTGTTGTATGGGAGCCCCACTTAAATATTTATTTCATTCTGTTTTTAGTATTTGTTGTTATAGCGGCAGCAGAAATACATCATCTGTGAAAATTTCAACTGTCTAGCTATCACAGTTCATGAGATACAGCCTGGTAACAGACAGACAGACAGACAGACAGACGGACAGACAGACAGACAGACAGACAGACAGACGGACCGCGGAGTCTTAGTAATAGGGTCCCGTTTTTACCCTTTGGGTACGGAACCCTAAAAAAACTACTTACTAGATCTCGTTCAAACCAATTTTCGGTGGTAGTTTACATGGTAATGTACATCACATATTTTTTTTAGTTTTATAATTCTCTTATTTTAGAAGTTATAAGTTATATAATTAATATATACACATTTTACCACTTTGGAAGTGTATCTCGCGCAAACTATCCATAGATACCCCACACGTATGGGTTTGATGGAAAAAAAATTAGTTTCAGTTTCAAGTATGGGGACCCCCCAAAATTTATTGTTTTTTTTTCTATTTTTGAATAAAAATCTTAATGCGGTTCACAGAATACATCTACTCACCAAGTTTCAGCAGCATAGTTCTTATAGTTTCGGAAAAAAGTGGCTGTGACATACGGACGGACAGACAGACAGACAGACAGATAGACATGACGAATCTATAAGGGTTCCGTTTTTTGCCATTTGGCTACGGAACCCTAAAAAGAACTACGCATAGTTTGACCAAGAACAAATCAGTTAGGAGAAATTAGGATCACATAGGTACAAGCATCACATGCCTATAAAAAGGAGCACAAAATGTAATCTAGGTTATCTGCTCGAATAAAATCTGAAGGCGATGAATAGAAAGGCCATAAACGAACAGTAGTGAGACTTTTTTGGATTCGTAAATCACTGAACAAAATTTAGAATTATAAGAGAAAACAGTGCGGACCAAATTCTCTATTCCAATAGGGTATGGACTCCTCCACTACCTTTTTTCGACTCTATAACTAATTAATTGGCTTAAACTTAAACTTTTCGTTCAAGGTTGAAAGTGCCAATTCCTAACTTGTATTGGTTGGTATAAAAAGTTGTGTTTTTACCACCGGTTTGTTACCTAAAAGCCTGCCTAGCCTTTTTCCAATTATTGTTGGGGTTGGCTGCCAGTCTTACCGGATTCAGCTGAGTACCAGTGTTTTACATGGAGCGACTGCCTATCTGACCTCCACAACTCAGTACCTGGGTAACACGATACTTCTTGGTAAGACGTGTCAGATCTCAGGCTTCTGACTACCCGTAACGACTGTCAAAGATCTTCAAATGACAGCCGGGACGAACGGCTTAACGTGCTTTCCGAGGCACGGAGGAAACTCGGTATGTTGAAATGGTCACCCATCCACGGATCGACCTCGTCAAGTGTTGCTTAACCTTGAAAATCGACCCGTGCGGCTGTTATTATTTAGCCACGAGCTTCTTAGCTATAAGCATAATCAGAATACAAAGTTCCCGCTATTGGGACCCAGGACTTCTTTCTATGAGAGGGAATGGACCAATGGTAGGATGTCACATCGTTATGTCCGAATTATTCATATATTTTTGGTGAAATTCGGTTTGTTAAAACCCGTTAAGTATTTCTTTGATCATTATTATGAGAAACAGGACGATAGTCGATTATATTGTTGTCATCACTATTATGCTGAATTTCCATACACTCATTCTTAATTACTGGATCAAACCTTTATTGCTAACAACCATCTACAAAATCCCAATTGATAATCCGAGTTTTTCAAGCACTGTATCCGAATTCTGTAATACATTTTGCCCTAAGCTATCCGCCGCTCCGAATTTACCACCCGTTGTATTAAGGGGATCTTGTTCCGATCCAGCTGCAACATTTAGACAAGCCTCGGATACAAACCATCTCGATTCTTATCTCCTAGTTGGACGTCCGCCAACATTGTTATAAGTATCATTATCTACTGCCAACAGGTTGTCGCCGCTCATTGGTGGATACTTAGTGGCTATCTCGACTCTCAACTTTCTTACGTCTGGGTTCTGTTGTTTTACGAACAGCTGGGGTTTCGTTGAGCTGTCTTTTGGATTGATTTTAAGATCCTGAAGTTATATCGATCTGGCGGTGCAGGTAGTTTTTCCGTTTGATTCCTTTTTAATGAGTTTTGAGTTAGGATATTAGCAGGCTATGTATGTATGTTTGTGTTTACGTGTGTTCCTCAGTAGTGCCAAAACTATTAATCCGATTTTGATGAATAAGGTGTCAATCGATTTGTTATTATGTTCCGGGTAAAATACAGGTTACAGTTTTTATTAAACTTTTTGCTTGTTACAAGCTTTTTTTATTATTAACATGCAATATTTATGTATGTATGTATGTTCGGGTCAAATCTTGCAACTGAATTTTAAAGCAGTTATCCTCAACCGATTTAGATGAAATTAAGCATGCACGTTTGATTTGGATGACAATGTACGGTAAGCTAAAAAGATAAGCTTAGCGATTAGATAAAAAAGAAATATATTGAAAAATAAAATATTTGTCTAAAGATCGATAGGGGGTTGATTCTTTTCTATTTGCGATATGATCTGAATACCTTTAATAACAACATAACAATATACATTCGATGATTCCGTGCTCATATAAATATGGTGCTAGGTACCCGTTTCGGTAATTCATTTGAAGATTTTTTTGCTGGTTAGAACTTTGAATGATAAGCAAATTTCATTATAAAATTGGTGTTAAGTACAGACAGATATAAAGCTAAATGTATACCTACAAGCTAACCGTTAATAAGGTAAATTAAGAAATCCAGAAAAATATAACGAAGCCCTTTGCCCAGTAGTGGGGTAGCACAGGTGACATAACAAAATAAATCTAAAACTGGATAATGATAGGTGTCGTTTGGGTTAGGGACTTGGCGTCAGTTTGAAAGTTGAAGACAATGCTGGTAAATATACCTTTTCCTCATTACAAAAAATACGCCTGATTTTCAGCTAATAGGACAGATCATTTGTCAGAACGATCGTTTGTCCTGGTATGGTCATGTGATGAGCAGAGATGAAACGCATATTACTAAAAGAGTTATGAATATAAATGTGGATGGATAAAGGCTATTCTCCGAAATACAGTAGCTAATTTGTATGCCAAATTAGATTTGTTTTCATACAACATTAATACATAGAGAGATAATACGTAAGGACATAGATAAGCTAGCAGAAACACGTGGTAAGGCATTTGTCAAAGTAAATGTCACGATTGCTAAGTAAATAAAACTGGCTTGATGAAACTTATGTTAAAAACTGGTTAACTAAATAGAATTTAGAGTATGAAAGGATCGTAATAGATGTAGTTATGTAGTTACTACTAGTACTAGAAAAAGTGTATGTAAATTTAATTTTATAATCTTTCTCTGCCTTAGTCGAATATCAAAATTATGTATTCGTAAAAATATTAACTATTTTTGAAGTAACTACTCGTAAAAGAGTTATGAATATAGATGTATGGAGAGGGGGGGGGCGGGCAAAGAAAAGATGGATGGACTGTGTCAGCAGTAATATGCAAGAAAAGAGGACGTATGACGGGTGACAGGACGGTATGGAAGAAGAAAACGTGTTGCGCCGACCCCAAGTAACATGAGATAAGGGCAGGAAGATGATGGAGGACAGATCATTTACAATACAATACAATAAATTACAATACAAACAGTATAAACATAACATAATAAACACATTTAATTCCCCGAAGGGGATGGGGTTAACCAGACGACAATCACACCACAAATTCAATATCCTACTAATATTATAAAGGCGGCAGTTTGTAAGTGTGTGTGTGTGTGTGTTTATATGTTTGTTACTTCTTCACGCTCAAACGGCTCTGGATGAAATTTGGCACAAAGATTACCATCAGGCGAGATATTTGTCAAACGCGAGCCTAAAGATCAATAATAAAAAAAAAACATAAATCCGACTGCTTAAAAAGCCAACTAAAAATACGTAAAATCATGCTGTGCAGTCGGAGGATGCTTATGCGCGAGCTGGCTGACAAAAACCAGATGTAACCTCCGACTGCACAGCATGATTTTCTTCTTGTTTACGTTTTTTTAGTTGGCTTTTTAAGCAGTCGGGTTTTTTGTTATTTTTAAATATATTTTTTATTTATAACTTTTTAGTTTTTTTTTTTAATTAGGTACATTTAAACATATAAGTATTTCATATTTTTGTAATCACCTCTTAAAACCCTTCATTTTGATACCCCACACGATGGGTTTGGAAGAAAAATGAAATTTGGGCCCCACAATATGGCGCCCAACATTCGCCGTTTTTCTATTTCCCAATTTTAATGTAGCCAGTGACGAATCGAATGACGTAAGAATCATCAAAATCGGCCAACGCGTTTGGTCTCTAGAACGCCATATAGGAACAAACATACATACTTACATACATACATAGACTAATAAATACATTACCCTCCTTCGGCAGTCGGGTAAAAATAAGATAGATTATAGTCAGCAATAGCACATATTGTAATACTTTTTGTCCCGGGAATATGTTCCTTCGGGATAATATTCGAAATTCACACGGGCAAAGCCGCTGGCAAAACTAGTGTTACATAATCTATACTATCTATACTAATATTATAAAGCTGAAGAGTGTGTTTTTTTATTTGTTTGAACGCGCTAATCTCAGGAACTCCTGGTTGGAATTGAAATATTCTTTTTGTGTTGGAGAGTCCATTTATCGAAGAAGATTATAAGCTATTTACGACTATATACTCGTAATATCACACTACAACCAATAGGTGCGGAGCATAAATGAAAAATGTTGCAAAAACGGGCAAAATTATTCCTTTTTTAGAGCTTCCGTTGCGTGCGCTGCGTAAAGGTTTACGCAGCAATCATGAATGTAGGGTAGGTAGGGTAGGGTAGGTAGGTTAGGGTAGGTATGGTTGATGGGGTAGGTGGGGCCGCAGGGGAGGAGGAGTGTCGGTATAGCGTTGGCCGCTCTCCCTATCCCCTGCGGCCGAAAAGTGGTAGGTGGCGGGGCCACTATCCTGACCCGTCACAGGGGGACCAAGGGTGCCATACACGGGGTCGTCTGGCGCCCATGTGCTGGTTTGGTCCCCGGGGTGGTCACGGCGTACAGTGTGTTCTGGTGCGCCGGTGATGGGGGGTTAACCCCAGAGGAGGGTCCGGAGACGGACAGCCGCGGCGGGTTCGCGGATGTATGCTAACGCGTTCCCGTGTTCCCACCATAAGCGGCACAGGAGGACACCGTGGAGTTTTAGTGGGTTAGAGTCCCACATAACTGCGCTATCTCCCCGTGGTAGCGCAGTATGCATGAGCATTCCGCATCCGCGCGATCTATAAAATGGGTCCTCGCGAGACCCTCAGAGAAAAATTTAAAGAGATCGATATACTGACTCTACCTTCACTTTATATTTTAGAATGTATTTTGTATGTCCGCAAAAATCGAGGGCTTTTCAAAACTAGAAGCGACTTCCATAATTTAAATACACGCAGTAAACACGAAATTGTATTACCCAAATTCAGATTAACGAAAACTAGCAAGTCTTTTCTTATAAACAGTATACGCTTTTATAACAAGTTGCCAAAGTCAGTTATAGAACTGACCGACGGAAAGTTCAAAAATCACATCAAACGTGTCCTTATTAAAAAAGCATATTATAAAATCAAGGACTACGTTGAAGATAAAAATATTTGGTTTTAGCTCCTGCACATGCGGCTTCCCTGGTAACTCATAAACGGCACAAATATGTGGATGTCTCTAACTATTCTCAATCAAATTTTTCTTCATTTAATAAGATTTTTACAATGGTTTTCAATTATCTTTATAGCCCTTTGCTAAGAATAGTTACAGCACTAATAACAACATTTGTGCCACATGTTAAATTTAGTCTTGTTATACTTTGTATAGATTATTTTACCGATTGGTTTGTAAATGTGTGAACATTGTAGGCCTTCTAGATTGTTAACATTTTATCTCGTTTTACTTTTTTTTAATCTTTTGTTTATTTATTATATAATCACTTCTTGTTAAGTCTAAGTTTCTTACGACTTATTATCGGGCCTGCGTTGTCCCCCCATCTAAGTACTGCTGTAACATGGAAATATTGTAAAACCAAACAATTTTTTAAAAGAGTAACCATGGAGTTTCTTGCCGGTTCTTCTCCATAGGAATCGACCAACCCGAACCGTGCACATTGTCGACGTTTTATAAGTGCCCATGTAGGCCTATGTGAAATAAAAATTATTGATTTTGATTTTGATTTCATTTCTCCACGTAAAAAAAAAAAAAAAAAAAAAGGTAGGGTTGATGGGTATGCAGGTAGCCAGTTGACGGGAGCGAAGCCGCGTTGGGCAGCTAGTTATGTATATAATAAAGCCCATGAACTACTTCAATTCATACCATTATCCAGTCTGGCTTATAAAGCCAATCGGATATTCCGTCACGTTCTGTTCACGAGTGAGATTGGCTAATAAAGTCCGACTGCATCCTTCGAATTAGCTCGCGTGCCTCAATGCACAACCTAGTTATCGATAGTACCGTCAAATGCACGTCTATATGCCAATCTGACATGAAACACGCCTAACTGACGAAGCAGTAAGGTTGGTTTTTGTAGAACAGTGTCATGCGCTTGATTGTACAGTACGTACTGTTTTCTCCTCTGCTTTAAAATTTGTTTTGCCGTTTCGGCGAAACTGTTAGCACTAGAAGGGATTTTGTTTGCATTCTGGCAAGCGTATAGCCGTTGTTTCTTTCAGGCGTCAGCTCTTATTAAAATGATCTTCCTGACAATAAATAACTTGTTATTAATTTAGATCCATCTTTATCGGTGTAATAGTGTGTATTTCCACCTAAAATTCTTGATTCCCAAAATGTTTATCAATTCAAGAAACAAGACAAAGATCATTACCTCTCCACCATATTGTAATTATTATATATTATTATGTATGTATTTTTATCTTCTAAATATTTAGTTAAGGTATATGTGTTATTTATAGATAATTAGTTAAGTTATATAGTTGTTAGTATATTTTAAGTTTCCTTATTTCCTTCTACACACTGTCTTCGTATATCATCCAACTTTCCTGTCGCAGGTCTGCTGGAAGAAATTTCTATTGAAATAAGCAGTACCTTTGTGCTCTTTTATCTGTATTATTTATTTTATCTGTTAAGTGTTTTGTGTGTACATAAATAAATAAATATATAATAAATAAATAAATAAATAGTAACCTACCTTGGACAACCACGTTACTGTTACACAGTAAAATCACTATAATTATTCGACGTATTTTTTAGAAATCAAGCTGTCTTAAGTTCAGCTTGAATTCTTATAACATTAACATTAAAAACGGGATATTTACCATGCTTACTGCTTGTTGCGAGTTTCCAAAATTTCGGTGCTGTTGCAAGCACCATGATCACGGATCAACCGAAGTTCTTGCGGGTGGGTGTTTATGAGGAGACAAATTGTTCCCTCTTTCTTATTCGTTTTTAGGGTTCCGTAGCCAAATGGCAAAAAACGGAACCCTTATAGATTCGTCATGTCTGTCTGTCCGTCCGTATGTCACAGCCACTTTTTTTCTAAAACTATAAGAACTATGCTGTTGAAACTTGGTAAGTAGATGTATTCTGTGAACCGCATTAAGATTTTCACACAAAAACAGAAAAAAAAACAATAAATTTTGGGGGTGCCCATACTTGAAACTGAAACAATTTTTTTTTTTTTTATCCAACCCATACGTGTGGGGTATCTATGGATAGGTCTTCAAAAATGATGTTGAGGTTTCAAGTATCATTTTTTTCTAAACTGAATAGTTTGCGCGAGAGACACTTCCAAAGTGGTAAAATGTGTCCCCCCCCTGTAACTTCGAAAAAAGAGAATGATAAAACTAAAAAAAAAATATTTTGTACATTACTATGTAAACTTCCACCGAAAATTGGTTTGAACGAGATCGAGTAAGTAGTTTTTTTTAATACGTCATAAATCGTAAACCGCAATTTACCAAGTACGGAACCCTTCGTGCGCGAGTCCGACTCGCACTTGGCCGGTTTTTTGCACTCAGTACCGCTACCACTGTCACTAACAACTGGAAAATAGAAAAATGGTGAATATCCCGTTTCTAATGTTAATGTTAGTGTTCGTGACCATGACAGTTTAAAAACTTATGAATTCTTTTACTTCATATAAATCTCAAACAGCAGGCAGCTCTGAGGAGCAGTGGTGGCCCAGTGGTATCGGCCGCGACTTACAAGTTGTAGGTCGTGGGTTCGAGCCCAGGCAGGCGCTTTACTTTGTGTAGATTATTTCTTCACCACTGCTCTCAAAACGGTGAAGGAAAACATCGTGAGGAAACCGGCATGTCCTAGAACCAAAAATTCAAAGACATGTGACATCCACCAACCCGCACTGGGCCCGCGTGGTGGATTACGGCCCATTCCCTCTCACACAGAGGAGGCCTGTGTCCCAGCAGTGGGAACATTAATAGGCTGATGATGTGATGATGTGATGTGATACAAATCTGTCTAATCTGGTAAGCTGCGTTTAGAAGCTTGAAATTTTAAACAAGGGTCCTTATATTACGAAAGCGATTACCTACTAAATTACTAATGTACTGTGCTGATTTCCTTTCATTCTTAGAAAGGATATTGAAAAATCAGTGCCAGCGTTAAACAGGGCATGGAAATTCGTCATTATTTCCGATGGTACAGATGTGAAGGCACGTAGCTTCGTGAGTCCCGATATTCTCTGTTCAGAATACCGGATTGCTCAGTTGCTCTAAAGAAATGCTGTTCTTAGAATTGATGTCATAAAGGTATCATTGAAATGTATACCCTCCTTTAGATTAACAACCATATATGTATGCTCCTTTGCAACAGTTATCACATGTTAAGCTTACCTAGCATTTACGCCGTTTTACTTATTTCTTACTCTAACTAATTTATTATACTATCGGCAGCCAACCTGACTTGACTGACTCCAAAAATCTCATTGCGACCCTGTCAGGATGACAAGTAGCTGTCTACTTGAGTCAAGATAGCCAGGACTTCCCAGGATCCCCGTGACGAACATTCTCGACGTTTCTTGTGACGGAGAAAGTTAAATTATCTGCCTCGTTCCTACGAACTTTCCTCCAATTTAATTATGAGACAAATATAGGTGCGGGGAGAATTTATATAATCGATTATGAAGTATGGAAGCGTGTGGGAGTAAGCTGTATGTACTTTGCAAGACTTTGTACGTACTCAATAATAATAATAAAAGTATTTTGTTGATTACTTATTTTTATCCGACTTCAAGAAAAGGAGAAGGTTCTCAATTTGTCGGCACCGATTTAGATAATTCTTAATTTTTTTGAAATGGTATACTTCTCAGGTGGTCCCATGGATCTGATGATGGGATCCTGGAGAAATCTTGCGATGTTGGTATTATCATCAACGTAGCAATCATTTGCACTCAGAACGTATCGTTTGGTGAAGTGGAACTGATGAAGAAGACCACAGATGGTCACTGGAACGCTTTAATACTAGGTATGTTACTGGTGTAAGGTATATCGAATATACATAAGTATAACCAACCATGATAAAGAAAATACTTATAAATAAATGGTACCTACTGATAAAAACACTACAAAGCGAAAAATAACTTTCTTTTCCGAAGTCGGTGTCGAAATACGGAAAACAATGGGTATTAAAGACACCGACTTCGTGTTCTTCTTTTCATGGCAAAATACTCTATAAATATTTTGAGCCACACCAATTGCAGCGTCAGTAGCGTTCATTAGGTCTTCTTAAGTGCTGGTGAGCACTTGGGGCACTCCAGCACGTGTGTCATTAACTTATTTTGAGTTAATTTGGTGTACAATGAAGTATAATATTCTATCTATATACCTAACCAATCTTGCTGCAATAGCTCTTTGCTTGATAGATACTAGGATCTTTCAGGTAACCTTTGATTTGTTTCTTTGTGCATTGCACTGTACCCGAGTAACGTTACGAAGAACTAAAACGCGTAATAAAAGTTCGGAGAAAATCGCACTATGAAATTTTACTTTAGCATAGCAGTTCAAATAGCTGTTTTTCTATTCTATTAATAGTGGAGAAATATCAAAATAATCTTTGATAGGGTGTATTTTAGCCACATTCCCCATTTTTAGAAAACACCTAGTCACCTACGCCTACATTTCTGCGTATTGCAATCGCTATTTCCTTTTAAAACTTGCTCATTGTGATGAACCATTTCCCAGAATTTAGAAAATATACCTTTTTAAGATCAACTAGCTTCTCGTGCATATATTATTCTCAATTAAATTTTCTATGAACCTTTTCAGAATGGCACGTGTGATTACAATCGTGGATTGAACACTACGACGTAGGTACGACGAACTTAGATTGAGGTATATCGTTAGAAATATGTCATAAGGATTTGTTTTTTTTTGGATATGTACGCGTATCTTTATGCAGCCGTGACGTAACACAATGGCTCCCGGCGTCCCAAAGCGTTTAGGGTCACGTGATCAATAGATTGATAAATCCAAAATAATGTTAACGAAATTATTTGCCTTATATGTATAACATTGGACCTGGGCGACCGAGCTCTGCTCGGGTGAAAATAGAGAAAACGACGTTTTCTAAAAATTCAACCTAGCTAGATCGATTTATTGCGCCCAAAACCGGCAAACTAAATTTCGTGAAAATCGTTGGAGCCGTTTCCGAGATTCAGATTATGTATATATATATAATATACAAACGTTGCTCGTTTAAAGGTATTAGATAGATATTTATAATCTTTCTTTTGTGCGATATCTTAAATTTTTGGAAATAGGTACCTATCAAACATTCTCTCGCAAGGCACGTTTCGTGGTTGAGCTTGTTCAGAAAAGGCACGTACAAACACGCGCTTCTGTTCATTATACTGGGTAACTTTTAATTTGATGGAAATCTTTCTAGAGTTTAACGTTCTCATCAAATCGCGATAAAAATATAAACTGTGATAAGCGAACGTTGATGTCCTTAACACTATTTTTTTCGTCATATTTCAGAGTTTCATAGTTTATTCGATTTCCAATTAATTAAACGTCACCCTGAAGGCTTTAGGAATCCAATACATTCTAACCATACACGCGCGTTTTGCGTGGCTATGCACTAAGTCCATTCCATACTCAGGGTGCCTATACTCTTTGCGCTGTAGTATGGTGCGGGTGACAGTTTCAAAAAAAATTTTTACGCCTATACGTATTCGCATTTTTTTGTAGTTTAACGTCATACAGGCAGCTATGGTATATGGTATAACTATGGTATGACGTTAAACTACAAAAAATGCGTATACGTATATACGTAAAAATGTTATTGAAACTGTCACCCGCACCATGCTACAGCGCAAAAAGTTTAGTTGCATCTATTATAGCGTAGGTATCGATACGCGATTTGAACATGCCATAGACTTGCCAAAGAAGCTTTATCAGTCATGAACGCCTGACTAAAGTTCATACACTTCAAAATTAGGTACTCAAATTTAAGTACACGAAAAACATTGAGCTGAAAGGCAAAATAACGATAAAGAAATTACATCAAACGCTAAAACTTGGCGCAACGCAAACATAGAAAGATGTGGAGTCGCAAAACTAATATAAATATCATTGTGAAGTTTCTTGCCGAGTTTCCCAAACTTTTTACATTAGGTAAAGTTAATTACTTGAAGCTGTTATGTGAGTTTGTTTTTATTTGATTACTTATGAGGTTTTCTATTGACTACGATGGTATAGTTTGAGATAAATATTTATTATTGTACAAACGTTTTGCATTCCAGTTCATGTTTACGGATTTATTAGTTCCTGGATGGCTCGAATACTATGAATCTGAATCATTGGTCAAAAGTCCAAAGTGAAATTTCAGTAGCGCATGTCACACACATCACACACATTTAAAAATATTTGACAATCGACAACTGTCAGTTCCGGAATGAACACAAATGGCGGCATTAACTATTTATGAGACCAAAACTGACATACTAATACCAACCCAAAAGGAAACAAATGTGGCCTAAAAACTTCCAAAATTATTGTCTCATTAGTTTGAATTTCCAAGTATCCGATAGGCACCCCAATTTAAGTGACGCTGCTCTATGTATTCAATGAACCATTGTATTAATCATAGGTACAGATCTGATCAATATAAATCATATCGTTTACAGCTTTCGTACAATACAGGCAGCTTTCATGAAATCGGGGAACAAAATATTCTCTAACATAATAGGTACCTAGTATAGCCCTGTAGACAGGGATGACGAACCTTTTATAGTATGCCAAAATATCTAATAAAATGTGGCCACAATGTGCCTCCGATTTCCAAGAATATAAAAATTAAATACCTGTTCTCGAGGATGTATCTACAGATGCAAATAAATTATTAGCGTCCTCCTTTGTAGCTACCAAGGAGGTCGCTAATAATTTATTTGCTTTGATTTGTATTAAACTTATAAGCGAAATTGCAAGTACGTTCACTTAGACGCATTGCGATGCAATTCGACCGATTGGTATTGGCATTTTGTGGGAATAATTAATTAATTAATTAACAAACTTAGTTTAGGTGTTTTTTGTCGATAAAAATTAGGCATATTTTACGGCTTTAAAGCTTTATTACTACAATTCCGGACACGTTGCATACACAAAAGGTACGTAAAGGCGTCGAAGTACTCCTACACATCACTTTCATCCGGGAACGTACCCAGAAAACTGGCATTGCCATTCAACGTGGCAATGATGATTAGAAAATATGTGTGCGATATCGTCAATCACCGAAATTTAAATTAAGTCACATGGCAGAAACGGCAAAAAGGCATTGATGTATTAAAAAGAGGAAGATACGTTACGCGCTAACATCGCGATCAGAAAACCTGGGCTCGGCGCACGGCTACATGCACCGAAACTCACACATCTGTGTTCAGTGTCATCACCAGTCCCAAACCTACATTTACCGATAGACAAGGACAGAGATAGGAGACGGCGCTGTAGTGTGAGCGAAATCGCGTTAGCCGCCGAATGTTGGCCGATTTTTTTTTTTTTTACTATTTTTGACAGTACTTACGAGTGGTAAGTGATCCCGTGTGACTTATTTTTCCTCTTGGTATTATTTAAACACTGTTTAGCTACACAAGAAGTCATTTTAATGCGTATTTATTGCAAAAATATACATAAAAACACGAAATTATTGGGCTGTGTGATTAACCATGTGCCGTGCGCAACTGAGTGCCCTCTACGGGCAATCACTTAGTTTAGTAGGACCAAGCGCTATGACCAGTCCCATATCTACCTCTTTTTAATACATCGATGGAAAAAGGTTTTAATAAAAATCATGGGCCATTTTGTCGTCTATATGCGCGGCATGGGTTTGGCCACCCCTGTCCTATAGTACCTGATATATATATTGTGTTTTCTGACACGAATGGAATACATTATGATGTTTGATCGAGGTATCTGTCTAACCAATGTTTTCAAAGGCGTAATCATGTTAACAGCCTTGCCTGCAGGGAAATGCGATATTCTAATTACGTGTTTTTGTTTCAGACTTGTGTGGAAAATGTATTTGGTAGCAGCTTTCAATGTCTATTGGCAGCTGCTATAAGAAGATATTTTTTTTTCATATGTATGAACCTTTAAAATTAAAAATTGTGATGTAGCACAGCATACGTCAGTAATTGACTGCTAAAGAAAATAAAGGAATAGTAAATGAGTTGCGCGATTACACCACCCATCAACAAACCCCAAATGTTACAGATCGATGTTCTGGTTTTTAAATGTATAAGTGACACGTTTAAAAATAATAAAGGTCCAAAAATGGTAAATCAATATTAAATAACATCACGCCTTTCTATCTACATCCCTTAGGTTAGCCTAGAAAAAAATGATTTAAAACTGAATTGAAATCTATTTTTTTTAATTTAGAAAAAAAAAGAATTTGTCTCAGTTAGTTTTTAATCATGCTCTGGCAGTTTGAGTAGTTAATGCGGCCTACCCGAATGTCCTTCCTTTGGTATTGTTCACGAATCGTTGAGAGCCTTAAATTCTGAGTTGAGCTTCAAGATTATTGACAAATGTGTGCACCGACTGGACAGGTCGACTCAATCTGACTGGTTCTTTCCTCAAAAGACCATTTCAGACATCAGTCTACATGGTCTTCACATGACCTTAACAAGATTTTGTCTGGACTTTAAAAGAGACTGTGACCTCTGAGTTTGTTTCGGCCTTTCTTCTACGAGTAGTCAGATCGGAAATTCCGGCTTCATCTAGTTTTATAAAATATTATCGACATGTAAAAGTGTTTGTACAAAGTAAATTACAGAAATAAAATCATTTATCATTTACTTTTTAACCTACAAAATAAACATGAACTACACAGTTAAACACAAAAACTACACATAACATAGGCAGTCAATAATTTGGCCTATTTCAGGGAAGCCGTACTCTCCGGCCTCGGATTAATCAACTAAGTCCTTCCGCCGGTATCTGCAGTTTTGTCACCCTAATCGTTTTACGTTTCATCTCTTCGTAATGAGATTTATTTCTCTAACCTGATTTTGACTGTGAGTTTATTACTTGTATGTGAAAAGGAAATTAATTGTTTATCACCTCAAAATTTAATCAAATTGCTACATGATATATCCTATCGTGGATGTCACATGTCTTGAAAGTTTTAGTTCTAAGACATGCCGGTTTCCTCACGATGTTTTCCTTCACCGTTATTAAGAGCAGTGAGAATTAAATAATTTACACAAAGTAAAGCGCCTACCTGAGTTCGAACCCACGACCTACCCCATTTTTAGCCACGGCCGTTACAACTGGACCATCACTGCTCTTAAGAGAACTCAGAAAAAGTTATGTTATTTCAGCGATAAAAATTGTCAGAAGACGAAGATGTAGATAAGGGATTGACACGCGCTATTTCACGTGTTCGTGTTCAATCCCAAATACATATTTTTCGGTCACTTTGGACACACTGTCTAGAACTCCAGCAACTCATTGCATAACACACAATCAGTGGAAATATCTCTCATTTTGACGGTAAAACTACATTCAATTTAAGTTGTCGAGCAGCCAAAATTTTCAAACATAATAATAATATGAAGCAATGGATTGGGAATTTCCTTACAAATCCTTCAGATTCTGATTGTATTACTCTGATTCTAGTACTCAATAGGAGTTGTGGTGTAGACGAACAATGCATCTATCTACTAGTTAACTATTTTAGTAGATATTTAGATAGACAGAAGATAAATCTAGAATCCAATGTTACCCACAAACAAAGCTAGGGTAGATATAGTACCCCCCCGGTGGGTACCCGCATTGTCGAGGCGGGGGGGCTCAGTAACCGTGGCTTGGTCACCCACGGTGAAGCGAAGAGTAACCCGAGGAGGGGCCGCTCGTCAGGGCTTTTGCCGATTAAGCCGACGGCGTAGCGGCCAACTGAGGCGGGCCGCGATGTCTTATGGAGCGTCCCAGATCCCATACGATGTCGCGGCTGAGGGTTGGAGGCCGCGGCGGGAGAGGAGTGCCGGTATTGCGATGCGCCGCTCTCCCTACCTTCCGCGGCCTGGATGGGGTCGCCACCGTCTGATGGCGGACGCGGTAGGGCCGCAGGGGAAGAGGAGTGACGGTATTGCGTTAGCCGCTCTCCCTATCCCCTGCGGCCGACAAATGGTAGGTGGTGGGGCCATTGACCTTGACCCGTCACGGGTGACCAAGGGTGCAATACACGGGGTCGTCTGGCGCCCATGTGCTGGTTTGGTCCCTGGGGTGGTCACGGCGTACAGTGTGTTCTGGTGCACCGGTGATGGGGGATACTCCCCCGAGAAGGGTCCGGTGACGGACAGCCGCGGCGGGTTCGCGGTGAGTGCTAACGCGTGCCCGTGTTCCCGCGATAAGCGGCACAGGACGACACCGTGGAGTTTTAGTGGGTTAGAGTCCCACATAACTGCACTATCTCCCCGTGGTAGTGCAGTATGCATGAGCTTTGCTCCACGCAAAAAAAAAGGGTAGATATAGTAAAATCTAAATTACCTAGCTGTGTCTTATGTAAAGATTCTAAACAGAGCTAATAGTCAATATTCATTCTGTAATAGGCACTTAATATGAAGCCATAAAACATTGTATTTTACGACCTATGCGTATTAATGTTCGCAGATGCATCTGTGCTATATTGATGATTGAGAACACATTAGCTGTTATTACGATGTTAATTTTGTTTGTTTAAGATTCAAGATACCTTTGTGTTTAGGTTCTTTATACTAAGAGTGGTTGTTGATAATAAGGGTATGTGATTTTCCCGGTTTCCGAAAACAAATTCCTGAAAGTTGCTTGCCTTCATCGTCTTCCTGAAGTTATCATAATTTATTTAGAGTTGGTTCATCATGTATCCTTTGCCAACATCTCTATTTCGCTAAATTCAATGTCTCGACTTTTCTGTTCATCGTCTCAAAATTTTTGTACATTTAGACGAACATTTTAGTCTAACGTAATGTTGGTGGTAGTAATATCAGTGACTGTTGCCGGGTGTACCAAACAGTCAGTTCAGGTTCAAACAAGATATATTATAATACTAGCTGACCCGGCAAACTTTGTTTTGCCACAAAAAGACCAAACATTTATCTACCCTACCCTACCATACCCTACCCTACCCTACCCTACCCTACCCTACCCTACCCTACACTACCCTACCCTACCCTACCCTACGTACCCTACCCTACCTACCCTACCCTACCCTACCTACCCTACCCTACCTACCCTACCCTACCCTACCCTACCCTACCCTACCCTACATACCTAACCTAACCATTAAAAAAAAAAAAAAAAAAATTGATCTATTCTCAGACCTACTGAATATACATATAATATTTCATCAAAATCGGTCAAGCCGTTTCGGAGGAGTTTGGCAACGAAAACTGTGACACGAGAATTTTATATATTAGATTTACTTTAGTTTAACGCAACAATATGCTTTCTGCGCGCTGTATCAGCTTTCTCTTCTGTACCTAAATAGAGTGGCCTCTATTTATGAACTGATGTAGCTTTTAACACAAAGAAATATAATAAAAAAACAAAAAAATACTACTATTACTATTATTACTTTATTTTTAGAAGTCGGTGTCCATAACGCAATAAATTGGTACCTACGAAAGACACCGACTTCTAAAAATAAAGTTATTTTTCTCTTTGGAATTTTTTTACTTGAAGGTCGGTAGTATTTTTTTGTAAAAAGTTTTTTTTTTTTTTCACTTTTTAGTTGTACTTACCTAATAGACATGTTGTTTAGTTAGGTACCTATAACGCCAGAATATATTACCCGAATATCATGAAAGATGAACATAACCGGTGAAATGAGAGATCTGCATACCCCTTAAGAGCGTACTGGCGCGATGTTATGTTATGAAATGGTATAAACAATAAACAGACACGCGATTGCAGCAATCCCGAGAGATTTGCCTTTATTTATTGAAGAGTTCTGTTGTATATCTTCGAAGTTCTTCATCAGATCTTCACCAAATTAAAATGGGACCAATTTTAGAATAAACTCTTTGAAACAAAAAAATAATTTTCAAAATCGGTCCACATTGACGGCGATATCGGTGAACATACATAAAAAAAAACATACATAATGTCGAACATAGAACCTCCTCCTTTTTGGTAAGTCGGTTCAAAATAGTAAGAGCCTACCAACATTTTATTTGTGTTTAGAGTCAATTCAAACAACCACCTTTTTATTGTACCCCCACAATTTAAATTTCCCATTCAAGGCTTCTTTAGCCTTCCTCATGCAAACTCTATAGGCAAGGTAAGTGTAACATCTGACAACACCGTAATTTCATGTCAGTTACGTTACCATTCGAATAGTAATAAAACTGACTTACGACTGTATTGACGTAACCATCAGTGCCTAATACCGGTGGGTGAAAGGTCAGGGTTCTTTCGATCGAGGGCTGTATAGCTAGAAATTGGAGGACCTTCAGGTTTAGTCTTTGTTTGGTAATTGGTTGTTTCCTGCTATCACAACAAGGTTGGAAAAAGTCTAGTGCTGGAGCTTTGAGTACTTATTTTATCGTCGTGTTGAATGGCTTTATCAAATCTGTAAATTAAATAATACAGAGAATAAGCTACTTTGCTATGAGCAGTTTTTGCATCAAATAACAGGAGAGAGTTGGTGTGGTGAGGTACAAAAACGTGCTTTGTTATAAGCGAAGTGAAGAAGGCGAAGGTACCCACAGACAGGCACGATGTGACAATGCGGTATCTATGCGTCGACCACAGTGTGTGTGTGTCTGTCTCTGTGTGTTTGTTACTTCTTCACGCTCAAACGGCTCGACGGGTCTGGATGAAATTTGGCACATAGATAGATTATAGTCTGGTAAAGCACATAGGATACTTTAGATTTTTAGCCCAAGAATATGTTCCCATGGGATAATTTTTGACATTTACGCGGGTGAAGCTGGTTGGTAGATAATATTGTACAGCAAATTACCTGGTTGCTCAGCCTTTAACTGAGTATAAACGATAATTGATGAAAGTCAGTCAAAAGGTACTAGAATTAATATTCCTTTCATGTCAATTAAATAAATGCACTTCAAAAATTACGATTCATAATATTTCATCCACAAAATGTTTAATAAATGAAAACTTTTCCTCTGCAAAGTTTACTAACATATTGAATTTCTGCTACCAATCCCACCGCACTATTCCCAAACCACTGCAACTCCTGAAAGCCAGAATCAACAGTGGCGACCACCAGAAAAGCGCCGAGGCAATGAAGCTCGACGAAGTCCCGGAGAATGAATTTACCTGTCTTGGATCCCGCAACGAAATTAATCAGAAAAGAATAACGGAGGAGTAGGAAAAATGTAAATTTCCACTTCCCTCCATATCAAGCAGGAGACAGAACAAACAAGGCCAATAGGCACAAAGGGTCATATACAACTGGGATAAGCCCAGTTGCCTAGCACCACGGATAAAAAAATTAGCATTAATACATATTAATGGGTCCTAACATTGTGAGCTGTTATATTTGGTTCCAATAATAGGTATGGCAAAAACGCTTGAACGCACGGAAGCACAGAATCGCAGAACAAACACTGAAGCCGCAACTCAAACGACTCACAGACTCCACATAATATATCCGTGAAATTCCCACATTCATTCTGTGTATGTAAGCCAGGAACATTTTATCCAATTACTAGCGTTTACCAGCGGCTTCGCTCTCGTGAAAGTCTAAAAAGTCAACTTTACCTAACACACACTTTTGGATCGTTTTTTTTCAATCAATTCAGCTTGCCGACAATTTTGAGAATATGCTAAAATATATATAATTTTAAAGAATAAATACGCTTTTTTTATTAATATAAATAATCATTTTTTCGTGATAAATTGAGCGAGGTACAACGTGTTGCAGTCAGGATAGTACAAGCGAAGATCCGCACAAAAGGGAGACACCGAGGAGAGAGCCGGAGGCGCACGAAGAAAACCGAAGACGTACAAGCACGCGCTGACTAGACACACAGTGCCTAGCATCTGCTATTGTGTGTTTACACTGAGCATCAGCACAGCTGTGTTGTTGTTATTGCAGTTTCGTCTTATTTTACGAACCTGAAAGTCGGTAAATTTAATGAATCGAACTCCTTTCCAACCGGGTGTCCTTAAGACACCCCACTCTTTTTTATTCCGGTGGCACTTACGTTTGGTACTACCGGAATAAAACGTGTCCTATGTTCTTATCCAGGTCTCGGCATAACCATGTGTCAAATTTCGGTCAAGCCAGTTCAACTGTTGAGGCTTCATTGTTAAATAAACATCATATACTAAAAACTTACACAGTTATAATAATACTAGCTTTAGTCAGTGGCTTTACTCACATAAAAGTCTTAAATTATACCTAAGAGAAGATACTCCATGGCTCAATCTAGACCTAAACCAAAAGGAAAACTGTTTAGGGGTGAATACACAAACATACAGAGTTACTGCATTTAAATATTAGTATGGATTGATAAGATGGGATAGTTGGAGTAGGATTAGTACGATATCCGTAAAACTCCCACATTCATTCAATGTATGTAATCCAGGAATACTTATTTAAGTGGAGCAAACTTGAGTATGCAAGGATTGCGTCCCTCGGATTTGGCGAGTGTTTGTGCTCCTCACAAAGGAACTAGGATGATGAAAAGCTGTAAGCGAATGCATGGTAGGTACCACGAACAATGTAAGTACCTACCTAGCTTTGGTTGTTCTATTCATACTAGGGAGCATACTGAGCTAGACAACGTATCATAGATTTTAATGTATGAAGCTGACAATGTTACTATGAGTGCGGTTAGCTTAATATGGATTGTAAGGCAAATTATATATTTCTTACTCCTATGCTGTTATTTCGTGCTCGGGAGCTCGTGGCTAAATAATAACAGTCGCACTGGTCGATCATCAAGGTTAAGCAACGCTTGACGAGGTCGGCCCGTGGATGGGTGACCATTTCAACATACCGGGTTTCCTACGTGCCTCAGAAAGCACGTTAAGCCGTAGGTCCCGGCTGTCATTTGAAGATCTTTGACAGTCGTTAGGGTAGTCAGAAGCCTGAGATCTGTCACCAGTCTTGCCAAGGGGTACCGTGTTACCCTGTTACTGCGTTGAGGAGGTCAGATAGGCAGTCGCTCCATGTAAAACACTGGTACTTAGCTGAATCCGGTAAGACTGGAAGCCGACCCCAATGAAGTTGGGAAAAGACTAGGCAGATTGGTTCCTGTACCTTCACTGAAGGTCGAACCCCATTGAAGGTCGAACGATTCTTAAAGCCGAGAACTTTTCATGTTAACCAAATGTTTTGAGTCTCTGAGGCCGCAAAACAGACGTGGAGGTTTCCAAATTAAATTACATAGAAAACCTTTTAGGGATCGACAACATGTTGATAGAAAAATCGGCTTTTAGTCACGGGAAAGGAAAATACTAATATTCTTTTTGTTGAGTACATTCCAAATAGGCTTCGGCATGTATCCACATAATATTCAATAGTATTGAATTCACAGAATATTACGTTAACTGATAAGCACTTTGTATCTGAAGTCGCATTATGGGGATCGAATTAGGTTACGCCGATGGGTAGGCATTGACAATAAGTAGGTGTATTATGTGTGAAGATACGAGGTATTGAGTTGGTTGTATATTGGTTTTGCTTGAGGGTTTACCGGGGAATGGATTTCTATTGTACATTCCTACACAGAGCATAAACAAAATTAATACCTACGGATAAAAACATAATAACAATTATTATTTTATAAGTGTAACGTTCTTCTGAGCTTTAAGGTTACACTAGTCGAAAATACTTCCATACAAACGTAGTCTAGAGATTACTCCACTCTTTGACAATGTATGTTCACAAGTAAAATTTCACAATTTAAAACCCCCGACACATTTATCTTGCGAAAACACCCCGATTCAAACATTAAAATGCCCATAACTTTTGAACGGCTGAACCGATTTTATTCAAACATAGCTAAGAACACTCTCGACAAAATTACCTTTCAAACAAAAAAAAACTAAATCAAAATCGGTTCATCCGTTTAGGCGCTATGATGCCACAGACAGACACACAGATACACAGATACACAGCAACACACGTAAAACTTATAACACCCCTCTTTTTCCGGCGGGGGTTAAAAATAATAAAAAATGATATCAATTTGTCTTATCATTATCTAGTCCTGTATGGAAACAAAAATGTAAAATAATAAAATATTTGAAAGTTATGAGCGTCGAAAGTTCCATATTTCAACACTAATTTTAAATATTTGGGCGCAAAAAAATCCATAACACGATACCTCTTGGGTAGACTGGTGTCAGACCTCAGGCTTCTGACTACCCGTAACGACTGTCAAAGATCTTCAAATGAAAGCCGGGACCAACGGCTTAACGTGCTTTCCGAGGCAAACTCGGTATGTTGAAATGGTCACCCATCCACGGACCGACCTTGTCAAGCGTTGCTTAACCTTAATGATCCACCAGTGCAGCTGTTATTATTTAGCCATTAGCTCCTCAGGTACAGGATTATACCTGTCTTAATCATTTAGAGTGGAAAATTAGAGGCGACCTCGTTTAAGTCTAACACAGTTAGGATTGGCATCGAAGGTTTTTAAAGATTTTAAATGATTTGATATTCCATCTTTGTGTTTTACTATAATATTCCTTTGTCTGGTCTAGACGTATTCAAGATCAGGTGTTTTTCGGAGGCCATAATATTCTTTGACGTCAAATTAGACTAATTTTGTTTCTGCTTAATTTTAATATTCGCAATCTGGCTTAGAGACGCCAGACGGCATAATTGATAATTTTATTATCGAGAAAACCAGCGAATAGAAATACAACGTAATGATAATTACAATAAGGTAGTTTTTCTTTGCTGCAAAGATTGTGAAATGAGAACATAGCGTTGCTTTTCAGAAGCATCCAACGGGAATTTTATAAAGCCAAATGCGATTTCTCGTATTGTACATAAATATTTTATTCGTCATATTTTTTTTCATCCAATGTGAAAAGTCGGATGAGGGAATAAAGCCCTTTGTAATGCAATGGCACAATCATCATCATCATCTTGTCCTTATTCCATGTGACTTGGGGTCGGCGCTACACGTTTTCTTATTCCTTACCGTCCTCCCCAGTCACGCCATCACTGACTGCCTTTTCTATATCATTCCTCACGCAGTCCATCCAGCTTTTCTTTGGCCTTTCTCTTCCTCTCCATCCATCCACATTTACATTCATAACTCTTTTAGTAACATGCGTTTCATCCCTCCTCGTCACATGACCATACCAGGACAAACGGTTTCCTTAATAAACTCATTAATCAAAAAATATACTCATTTCTCAATTCTCGTCACTCCGCACATCCTTCTCAACATTCTCATCTCTGCTAAATGCAATCTCTTTTTTTATCCATCTTTTTCAAAGCCCAACATTCTGATTCATAGATTAAAAAAAAAAACTTTAAAAATCTTTTGAAAACAAGCTTTTTTCGTATTCTTTTTGGCAAACCCTTGTATTTGATACCCATATCATGGCAATGCACAAAAAATTGCTATTCCGCCATCTTGGGCCCTCCGCCATATTGAATTTAGAATGACGTGACTTAGCTAACCATGCATTATCATACAAACTAAACTTGTATTCAAAATTTCATCTTAAGCGGTGGAGGATAACTGCTTTAAAATTCAGTTGCAAGATTTGACCCGAACACACAAACAAACCATACATTGCAAGTTAAATAAAACCTTGTAATATGTCAAGTCTAATCCCACCTAATACTTGACATCTAAAGGTCCAAACCCACACTGAAGTGTCAGAAAGAACAACTGTTATTCCCAAAAAATTACACGTCTTACAAGATATTAAAGATGACGTAGGCATCAAACATGTCTTCCCAGTAATCTGTATTGGATTATCCGCTTCTAATAAATATATGTTGTTCTGTTTTTCGTCCATTCGGACACGTGTAACATTCGTTTTATCGCCCACAATATGTGTCGGGATTAGGTTTAGATGCTTGTCAGTTGGGATTGGTGATCGTAGGCGATGTCCTCTGGAGTGTGGCATAGGTTTAGGAACTTAGATCTGTGTCAGTGAAATGAGCATACGAGAAAATACTGCATTGTGACATTCTACCAACATTGAACATTGTAGGCCTTCTAGATTTCTAGATGCTTGTTAACATTTTATCACGTTTTACTTTTTAGGGTTCCGTACCCAAAGGGTAAAAACGGGACCCTATTACTAAGACTCCGCGGTCCGTCTGTCTGTTTGTCTGTCCGTCTGTCTGTCTGTCTGTCTGTCACCAAGCTGTATCTCATGAACTGTGATAGCTAGACAGTTGAAATTTTCAAAACTGATGTATTTCTGTTGCCGCTATAATAACAAATACTAAAAACAGAATAAAATTAATATTTAAGTGGGGCTCCCATACAAAAAACGTGATTTTTGTGCAGTTTTTTGCGATAATGGTACGGAACCCTTTGTGCGCGAATCCGACTCGCACTTGGCCGGTTTTTTTATTATTTTGTTTATCTATACCAATATTATAAAGAGGAAAGTTTTTTTTGTTTGTTTGTACCGAATAGGCTCCGAAACTACTGGACCGATTTCAAAAATTCTTTCACTGTTGGGAAGCTACACTATCCCCGGGTGACATAGGCTACTTTTTATCTCTGTATTCCCAAGGGAACGGGAACTACGCGGGTGGAACCGCGAGGCGACTGCTAGTTTATTATATAATCTTTTTTTTTTAGTTTCTTACGACTTATTGTCGGGCCTGCGTTGTCCCCCCATCTAAGGGCTGCTGTAACATGGACATATTGTTTAACCAAACAACTTTTTAGAGAGTAGCCATGGAGTTTCTTGCCGGTTCTTCTCCATAGGAAACGACCAACCCGAACTGTGCACCTTTGGTCAACGTTTTATTAGTGCCCATGTAGGCCTATGTGAAATAAAAATTATTGATTTTGTGTTTTAACCCCCGCCGGAAAATGAAGGGCGTTATAAGTTTCACGTGTGTTGCTGTGTATCTGTGTATTTGTGTGTCTGTCTGTGGCATCATAGCTCCTAAACGGATGGATGAACCGATTTCGATTTAGTTTTTTTTGTTTGAAAGGTAATTTTGTCGAGAGTGTTCTTAGCTATGTTTGAATAAAATTAGTTCAGCCGTTCAAAAGTTATGGGCGTTTTACTGTTTGAATCGGGGTGTTTTCGCAAGATAAATGTGTCGGGGGTTTTTTAAATTTTGAAATTTTACCTGTTTTTGATTTTACCTTCGATATCAATTTGTCAAAAAGTCCAAAATTAATTAAATGTCGCATATAGAATCCCTTATCTCAGGAATGGTTATCGTGGATACAATGTCACTCATATCGTGGATACAGAGCCTCTTGTCTATTAAAAAAAATGCTCACCAATCCATCTATGCTGAACATATAATATTAAAGGTCACAAGGGACATTTTCTTAATCAAAAATGCTATGGCGTTACTCAGCAGATGAAACCATAAAGTCTCTAGTTTTTTTGAAGAGTATGAAGATAAATTCGGTTCTTTATCAAGAAGAGCTCGCTAACCTTGATCAATATGACTGAATAAACTGGGTAGGTACTTTGGAAGGATTACATTTACCTTTTTCAATATTAATTTTATAAATGTAGGTAGCCTTGATAAACTCTTCGTTTCGCTGGAAAGGATTTCAGTCATAATGGAAAACTACATTCCTAGAAACTGGAAAGGTAGTTTTTTTGTTATTGTTCATTTTTACATTCCTTTTTCCAATTAAAAAATTAAACAAACAAAGTATTTTCTGTTTGTGTCAGATTCTAAAACAACACAACGAATGTTCTGCACTCAGCGCATTTATTGCACTTTAAGATAGCATACTGGCTTCTTTGGAACAAAGACTTTCGTTTGTTTCTCTTCGGTAAACTAGAATTTCAAATCATATTTCTTAAACCCGCACACAAAATCAAAAATTTCTTTATTCAATTAGGCCATTAAGCGGTACTTTCGAACGTCAAAAAAAATATTAAAAGTAATAATTATTGATTTTACCGTCCATTCGGCAATGTAGCTTGCTATGGAGAAGAACGGACAAGAAACTACATACTTACTCTTTAAAAAAATGTGTTTTACAAGTATTTGGTTACATTTATTTATTTATTTTATTCTTTAATGTACACCATAAAAAAAATACATTCAGAACAAATATTTTCAAACAAAGTGTACAATGGGCGGTCTTATCGCACAGGGCAATCTCTTGTTGAAAATAACCGGCCAAGTGCGAGTCGGACTCGCGCACGAAGGGTTCCGTACTTGGTAAATTGCGGTTTACGATTTATGACGTATTATAAAAAAACTACTTACTAGATCTCGTTCAAACCAATTTTCGGTGGTAGTTTACATGGTAATTGTACATCATATATTTTTTTTAGTTTTATCATTCTCTTATTTTAGAAGTTACAGGGGGGGGGGGACACATTTTACCACTTTGGAAGTGTCTCTCGCGCAAACTATTCAGTTTAGAAAAAAATGATATTAGAAACCTAAATACAATTTCTGAAGACCTATCCATAGATACCACACACGTATGGGCTTGATGGAAATTTTTTTTTTTAGTTTCAGTTTCAAGTATAGGGACCCGCAAAATTTATTGTTTTTTTTTCTATTTTTGAGTGAAAATCTGTATGCGGTTCACAGAATACATCTACTCACCAAGTTTCAACAGCATAGTTCTTATAGTTTCGGAAAAAAGTGGCTGTGTCATACGGACGGACAGACAGACAGACAGACAGACATGACGAATCTATAAGGGTTCCGTTTTTTGCCATTTGGCTACGGAACCCTAAAAATACGTATATGTGAAAACGATGTAAAAAAAAAATACACTGCAGATACGAGCAATAATACTGCTATATACCAATATTACTTATTACTTATTAGGTTGCTTGTTTAGGTTTGTGTTCGCCCGTGTTTGGCATCGGTTTCGGTTGTTTATGCACAAATCAAAGGGTGTTCGACAAATGTGTTTGCGATGTATCCAGACGCTTGTTCACTTCTGTAGGACGCGCAAGCTTGCGGGCGGAGGACGGAGTTAAGACGGTACCCTGACCAAAAAATCGGCATGCGATATGAGCATTCCTATTGGTCTAGCGGCACTGGTGGCGCATGACTTACAGTAGTGAATACGCCCAGATTTTAGAATAAAATCTTTATAAAATCGAATTTTGGTCTTTTGAAAAAAGTTTTACTACCAAAATGTTCGTTATTAAATTGTCTATCCATTAGTGTTAGTACAAAAAACAATTAATAAACACTTTACGAGGAGATGCATACTATCAATAATTATTTCTCATTTTTGTGTTTTTTTTGGAAGAAGATTAGAGAAATATATACAACATTAAAAAAAAAACTAAATCTATAATTTTAGAATCAATATTATGTAGAAATTTAATGTATTTTTATTAATTGATATTTCTTTTTGAATAACGAGTAGATAGCTCCTAAAAACAACACGAAAAACGGCTTGCGCGGCGTTTTGCTCGGGGTACCGCCTTAATAGTGGTGGTAAAATTTACGAATCGTGACATTATGTGTATCCTACGCTAAATTGTTGGTCTGAGGAGTTTAACCCGAAAGTAATCGCTGCCATAACAAACTCGTCGTCTGCCATGTTTTCCTGTGGATGCCTCGTTTTTTGTTGGATGATTGATCAGTGTTTGGCACGTGTTTTGCGTTTGCCACTGTTTGTGGCAAAAAACAAGCGTGTGGAGGCGGTATTAAACAAAACTTGGATCTGAAAACGTCTCAGTCTTGAATTTGTTTTGAGATAGATCAAAGATAGACGTTGCTTTTTAACCGACTTCAGAAAGGAGGAGGTTCTCAATTCGACTGTATTTGTTTTGTGTCTCGGATCTTTTTACTAGGTGAACCGATTTTGATGATTCTTTTTATTTGATAGCTGGTGCTTGTTTTGTGGTTCCATTCAATTTATTGTTTACACCATTCCATAACATACCATCACGCCGGTACGCTCTAAAGAGGTGCGCAGATGGGTACAGTTCACTCTGGTATACTCTCAGTTCACCAATTATGTTCAAGTTTTATGTTATTCGGGTAATCTATTCTGGCATAACGTTGGGCATTATAGGTACCTTAATATATAGCTTGCTCATTATGTACCATATCAAACAGTCAACAATAAAAACTCTTTTTACAAAAAAATACAACCGACTTCCAAATGAAAACACTACAAAGTGAAAAATTTGGCACCCACAATATGGCGCCTAAAATAAATCCGCCATTTTTCTATTTAATTTTTATGTACCCAGTGGCACTCGCAAGGTTAATACGAATCTATTGATGTAAGAATCATCGAAATCGGCCTACGTGTTTGGTCTCTAGAAAGCCACATAGGAACATACGTACATACGTGATAAACACATTACCCTCTTTTGGCAGTCGGGTAAAAAAAAGTCGGGGTCAAACACGCAGAAACAAAAACAGGAGAACCGTCTACCGAAATTGAAGTTATTTTTCACTTTGTAGTGTTTTTGTTTGGAAGTTGGTTGTATTATTATTTACTTTGAGAAACTACATGTTCCTGGTAATAGGAAAGCCAGACGTTGGTAGAGGGCCTAGACAACTAGAATTTTTTGAAGAGATAACGCTTGTCGAAAAGTATAAAATGTGTGGGATTATTTGAACCATAAAAATATTACGTGGACAATCTCATTATGTTTTGGACTTGGTAGAAGCTTTATTGTTTTCTTTATCTAGGGCCTGAAGCTTTCTACACTTTGGTTATTGGAGAAGTTTTATGTTTTTCAGGCCTAATGATCGAGTTTTCAGGTTGCTATGAAGTTTCTTGTGCGTTCTTCTCCATAACAATCTACTTTCCAAATGCACGGTAGAATCAATTTATATTATTTGTAAATTTGTATTTGTTTGACGTTCAAAAGTGCCATTTATTGGCCTAGTTGAATAAATATATTTGACTTTGCTAAGATTTTTCGTGTTCAATTCAATTTTAACACTACTAAGTACTACACTACCATGGAGAGCATTGGAGGCTCAGTGGTAACGGCCACGACTTACAAGTTGTAGGCCGTGGGTTCGTGTTTTTATATTAATTCATCACCACTGCTCTCAAAAAGGTGAAGGAAAACGTCATGAGGAAACCGGCAAGTCCTAGAACCAAAAATTTGAAGACATGTGACATACACCAACCCGCACTGGGCCCGCGTGGTGGATTACGGCCCATACTCTCTCACAGAGAGGAGGCCTGTGTCCCAACAGTCGCAACCTTAAAAGGCTGATGATGACTACCTAAGTAACGTCAAAAACGGTCCATATAACTGGATTCTTCCACACTTTTCTAGAAGTGTTCATTATGCAATTGTGCGTAATCTGCGACTTAAGCGCCACTCTATACGAAGGCTGTAATTGCCACCAACGCGCCGCGAAGCCTTACAGTGCCGTCACGACATTTGATTTCCCACTTATTTTATCACTAGGTCAGAGTTATTTACCGAATATACAGAAAGATCTTTCATTTATGTGCCGAGGGAAAGTATTGGAAAAGGATATAGGTATAATTTGTATATTTATGTGGAAATGGAGGGGATTGAACCGTTTGGTATCCGGTTGGGGCGTGATTTGCACCTATTTCTTCCTTATGCTCTATATCGAATATTTTATCTTGAGAACGTCTTTATCGGATATTAAAACGATGTATTTACTACCAGTAACTTCAGTATCAGTGGATACAGATTTTAACTACAGAAATTACATTATAGTAGAATAACGTAGAAAATTAGATCACGAATTTGCAATATCTACAGTAACATATTACCGCGGTTTCACCAGAGTGAAAAGTGTTTTATTATTTCAACTATCTGTGTGTAAAATTTTATCCTAATCAGTTCAGCCGTTTTTGCGTGATTGAAACACAAACATACAAACTTCGTCATCATCATCATCATCATAATTTCAGCTGAAAGACGTCCACTGTTGGACATAGGCCTCCCCCGGGCGTCGCCACATTGACCGATCCCGTGCGTCTCGCATCCAGCGCTTTCGCGCAACCTTAACCAGGCCATCGGTCCACCTAGTGGATAGCCTTCCAACGTATCGTCTTCCGTCTGCTTACTTCCATATTCATAATATTAGTAAGATTTTTGTGAGCAATTTTGCAATCAAGTCTTTATAAAGCGACCTGACAATGATAACAATTTGCTCCCCGAACAGAAATTGGCCAAGAAACTATATTAAGCCAACAAATTTTTATTTTCCTCCACTAACATAACACCCTTATTTTCCGCTCCACCACCTCACAGCTCACCCATTACAAGTTATGGTCGTAATATCATTTAGGAGAGAAGCAACAGCCTCGCGTCCTCAGTCATCGCGAGAAAATTAATGAGTTCGGAGCGGGTCGCAGGCTTATTAGTAACTGTCAGCGCGCCACGGTTTTCTAACAGTGGAAACGCGACAGGATCTTGTTTTTCATTTAGAGACTGTTTTTAATGAACGAATGATATTGTTTATTTGCTAAATGTAGGTATACAGATAAGATGTTGTTTTTTTGTAGAACAGTCCCGATTTTGCCTAACGCACGGCATGCAATTTTGTTTAATTTAATGTAATTACAGACACCAATATTTTTAAAGCAGTAAAACATAAAATGACTCGCAACACAAAACAGTAACGAACATTAAGGTTATCATTACAAAAATTGCTATTTAACTACAATAATTAAAAAAAAACACATTAAAATAATAATAATCAATTACATCAATACAATTTAAACACAATAGTTAAGAATGTAGGAAAGGTGAATAATATTAATAATGTCAAAATATTTAGTTTTGTCTGTAGCTGGCTGGTGTTTTTTTATACATGCAAGGAATGTATGAAAGATGTTTAAAGAAGACATGTTGGTCTGACAACAAATACATTGGAATAAAGGGATACAAAATGGTGAATTCATGTTTGAAGACAGCACAAATATTCTTAATATTATAAACGTGAAAGTTTGTGAGGATGGATGGTTGGATGTTTGTTCCTCTTTCAAGCAAAAATACTGAACGGACCTTGATGAAACTACAGATATATAGCTTATACATCAGAATATAAATCTCTTTAGTAAAGTTAGTGATAGATACAATTATAATTATAGAAATAAAGATACGTTAGATCAACCATCTCATAGATTGGCTAAAGTACACACATCTTTCATGGGGGACTGTGTTAAATGCTATAACAAAATACCTTGTGATATATTAAAACTAAATGAAAGAAAATTTTAAATATTTGTTAAAAGCACACTTTGTAAACAAGCATTTATTACAAATGAGATGATTATATTTGAGATAAGAATGCTTGGAAACATGCTGGTCCTGCTCCATAAGGCAATCCTTAGTGTAGACAAACTGGTTAATTTATAGTATATTCATAATTATAGTAAAGCATTATCTTTTTTTTTTAAGAAATTACCTCGCACACTACTCCGTTTTTGTTGAATTAGGTAATGTACCTATATTTGCAATATTTGTAAGTATGTGAGAACCATGTTCCTATTTATCAAGTAAAGGAAATTACCTGTTAGTGTTTGTAATATTTATACCTATACGTATTATAGTAGTGTTGGGTGCATTGTCCTCACGTATATGAATTTATTTATGAATATTAATGTTCTTAAACAGTTTTTTTATAAGAGTGAGTGTGGAGTTTCTTGCCCGTTCTTCTCCATAACAAGCTACTTTTCCGAATAGACGGTAGAATCAATTATTATTAATTTTAAATTTTTTACGATCAAAAGTGCCGCTTAATGGCCTATTTGAAATAAAGAATTTTTGTCTTTGTCTTTCAATAACACATACCTAGGCTATAATTTATAAAGATATTGGGAGAAGTTCTAATACCACACGGGCGGAGTCACGGACAGCTAATTGCTGTCCATGACTCCATCCATCCATTTTTGTGAAGATGATTGTCCTTTTATCCAAGCAAGTACTTACTCCCATTAATATCATACCAGTTAATACTATCAAAGAGCATTTCTCTATTCTGGTCGAAGAAGGTGCATATTCAATTACTGGCACTAGAGACATTTCAGTTTTGTCTATGACATCGCAACGTGTCTGCAATAGTGCTGTTATTGAAGATGGCGGCACTGGTCTCTTACAATCTATAGTAAGCATAATTGATTTAAACTCTATTACAAAAACAAAACATTCGTTAAAGTTTCATGGACGAAGTCAAGCCTTGAGCTAAAAAGTATTGGTGTAAGGTACATTTTATATGAAGTCATTCTTAGTCATGTTCCTGTCAGTGCCAGCGCCGAAGCTTCAGGCAATGTGAATAAAATGCCGTGGTCTGTCCACGTTCCAGAAACGGCACGGATCTGTGTGGTTAGTCCTGAAGTGGTTAAGGCGGTACCCCGAGCAAAACGCCGCGCAAGCCGTTTTTCGTCCTGTTTTTAGGAGCTATCTACTCGTTATTTAAAAAGAAATATCAATTAATAAAAATGCATCAAATTTCTACACAACATTGATTCTAAAATGGTAGATTTAGTTTTTTTTTAATGTTGTATAAATTTTACTAATCTCCTTCCAAAAAACACATAAAAATGAGAAATAATTATTGATAGCAAGCATCTCCTCGTAAAGTGTTCATTAATTATTTTTTGTACTAACACTAATGGATAGACAATTTTATAACGAACACTTCTGTAGTATTTTTTTTTTCAAAAATCATAATTCGATTTTATAAAGATTTTATTCTAAAATCTGGGCGTATTCACTACTGTAATTCATGCGCCACCAGTGCCGCTAGACCAATAGGAATGCTCATCTCATGCCGATTTTTTGGTCAGGGTACCGTCTTAAGAGGAAATGTGGGCAGAGAGCTCCGGCTGAATTTCCTAATTAAATGTCATAATTCGAGAGTCGAACCTCCTTTAGTATTGGACAAATTTAAAAGATATTCCATAAATTGAATAAATAAAATTATTCATTTTAAATATTATTTTTATTACAAGCTTTTTTGTATTCTTTTCAGCAAACCCTTTCATTTGATACCCATATAATGGCAGTGCACAAAAAATAACTAGTCCGCCATCTTAGGCCGTCCTCCATATTGGATTTAGAATGACGTCACTTAGCTAACCATGCATTGTCATCTAAACAAAACGTGTCTGCAAAATTTCATCTTAATCGATGGAGGATAACTGCTTTATAATTAAGTTGCAAGATTTGACCCAAATACACTTACATACAACATACATACATTGCAAGTTAAATAAAAGCTTGTAAAAAGAGAGAGAGGTTCTATAAGAGATGAACAATCAAGTTTCTTGCTTTGTCTTAAGTGACTCCGCTTAAGCCGTTAATTATTTAAAGACTAACAAAACTTGAAACTCGAAAGCGTTAAATTATATTCAGCAGAATATAATTATGAGCATTATTCATTCGACAATGCCTCGAAGGTTACGTCTTTTCTAAGTTAAATTTTGCGTCCCATTTTCAAGAAAAGTGAACCTAAATGTACACAGCAGTGCATTCTAGGAACCCGATAGGATTTTTGCAGTGTAACTACTTTCAACACGGAAACACGTGCAAGGAATAATAGGATGGATTGAAGACTTATGAAAATATATTCACTACGCAATATCTCGGGAATGACTCGTTTTCGGAATTCACTTTTGTGTCCCATTTTCAAGAAAAGTGTAACTAAATGTGTTTGGAAACATGCAGAACAGGGTGAGAACCCCACAAACCTCCATAGAAAGGGGAGGATCCTCCGACCAGACGGGTGTTGTGTCTGGTCCAGGCAACTGCCCAACGGTTGTTGTGGGACTGTTGTATGTGTTCTAATAGCGCCGAAAACTTTTCTTGCGCGGTGCAGGATTTGTGTGACGTCATGTCATTAGTTCGTAAGTGGCGGCGTCGGTGCCGCTACATGTACACTGCATTGCATTCTAGGAACCTGAATAAAGGTGCCATCACAAAAGCAGAATCCGATTAAAATCCCGTTATGTTTTTACAGTGTAACTACTTTAGATACGGCAACACGTGCAAGGAATAATAGGATAGATTGAAGAATATAAAAAAACTTTTTTGCAAAAAAATACTACCGACTTCCAAATAAAAAACTACAAAGTGAAAAATTACTTTATTTTTGGAAGTCGGTGTCTTTCATTTTCCCATTTTTTGCGATATGGACACCGACTTCCAAAAAAAAGTTATTTTTCACTTTGTAGTTTTTTATTTGGAAGTCAGTAGTATTTTTTTGCAAAAATGATTTTTATTTTTCCCTTTTTAGTTGTACTTTCCTAAAATAGGCAAGTTGTTTAGTATGGTACCTATAACAACAGAATAGATTACCCGAATAACATGAAACTTGAACATAACCGGTGAAATGAGAGATCTGCGTGCCCCTTTATAGTGTACTGGCGTGATGTTATGTTATGAAATGGTATAAACAATAAACAGACGTGCGATTGCAGCAATCCCGAATGATTTGCCGTTATTTATTGAAGAGTTCTGTTGTATATCCCCGAAGTTCTTCATCAGATCTTCACCAAATTAAAGTGGGACCAATTTCGAAACATACTCTATTAAACAAAAAGAGAATTTTCAAAATCGGTCCACAATTGACGGAGATATCGGTGAAAAACATACAAGAAGTCGAACATAGAACCTTCTCCTTTTTGGTTAATCGGTTAAAAAGTAGGGAACACTAGCTATTGCCAGCGGCTTTGCCCGCATGAAAGATTATATTTCTCCCAAGAGAACGCACTCCCAGGTTAAGACAAATAATAATAAAAATATCTGTGCCAATCAGACCATGGTGTACCCATTTTCCAGATTATGAAACTAACATTGGTAGTGGTTCCTGAGGCTCTGGACAAAATATAATTCTACTAGCTTCTTGCCAGCGATTTCGCCCGCGTGAATGTTGAAAATTTCCCAAGAGAACATATTCCCGGGATAAAAACTATTCTATGTGCTATTCCAGACTATAAACTATCTCTGTGCCAAATGTGTCCAGCCGTTTGAGCGTGAAGAAGAAACAAACACACTCACAAACTATCACCTCTACAATGTTAGTGTGTTAGTATGATTAGTAAGAAGTGATGGCGATAGTCGAAATACTATACTATATATACTATACTATAGCGGCGCGGCTTTCTTTAATATAACGTTACTTGCCTAGCTTCTTTATACTTAAAAATAGATAGTATATAAATGAGAAATAATAAATTCAAATTAAAGGTGTAAAAAATACTGAATATGACTTACTAAAATACTAAGTGGGACAAGCAGTGGGCGAATACAAATGTTTAAAACAGTTTCTTGAAAATAATAGTTGGTCGACCTTCCATACTTTTTCTGTCTGCTAAAGTAACCTAACATGACGGGAGCTAAGTTCGTTCACTTCAGCTCCCGTCATCTACTTCGAACCTAACCTATCCGAGTCAAGGTGCCTTAAGTTCCCGAGCTCGCTTCGCTCGCTCTTGGAATAATTCATTAAAAAACACGAATACACCCGAACTCCCGCGCTGCTCAGCGATGTCGCCTCGTTGGTTATTATTCTATTTTCGAAATAATAATATGCTGAAAAAGAAAAATAGAACCCCAAATACAATTAAAGTATGTATCAATATTATTACCGCAGCTCACAAAACCTCCTAAAAGATATTACTCAAACCGGATAAATTAGTCGCCCATTAAGTAAATTTTTTAAAATCCGAATTTAATTTTTGTTCATATTTTTTTTTGTACACCTACCACTGTTGTGTCTTTTTGAACCCAAAGGTTGACTGGTAGAGAATGCCTTGCTGCATTAAGTCCGCCTATGTATAACCATTGTACATGAAGTTTAAATAAATCAATAAATTATATCGCACAAGTCCAACCTGAGTCATTAGAACTGGACAGACAGGAATACAAAAGTCTTATATATCTGTATGGATGAATGTACAGACAGTCAAAGTTCAAATTAGAGTAACAGTTGTCTAAAGCGTCAGTCTTCGTTAATTGAAAAGGGGCCTACGCATGTAAAATTCATTCATTTGAGAAGTTTCGCCCACCAACGCTCGTTAAGCGCAATTTGATTATTGTGTTACATAAAACGAAATGAACATACACAATTAACATTACATACCAAAATTAACAAATTTACCTGAAATGTTGAGTGCATTATCAGTTAATTTAAACTTTTGTTCGTAGAAAAGGGGGAATTATATAAATAACTAGATTATTTCCAGTGCAGTGCTTCAATTCTGTGTCCTAAACCACAGGGATCATGCATTTTTGGCAGAGAGAAGTTAAATTATCTTACACTAAAAAAAAATCGTAAGAATATGTCACACGGCATTTTGCTATCATTATCATTATCAGTCATAATGTTCCCACTACTGGGACACAGGCCTCCTCTCTCAGAGAGGGAATGGGCCGTTATCCACCACGTCGGCCCAAAGCGGGTTGGTGGATGTCACATGTCATCGAATTTTTTGGTTCTAGGACATGCCGATTTCCTCACGATGTTTTCTTTCACCTTTTTTTCAACAGTGGTGATGAAATAATTTACACAAAGTAAAGCGCCTGCCTGGGTTCGAACCCACGACCTACGACACGTAAGTTCAGGGCTGTTACCACTAAAGTTTAAAGTAAAGTAAAGTAAAGTTTATTTGCACAGATTGTAGGTACATGACATAAGGTATAAAAAAAAAACAATTGTGATCCCTGTACAATCTACCAGATTAGGCATGCAAACATTAATTAATTAAGTAAACGAGTAGGTAATCAAAAAACTAGTCTCAAAATACAAAAATAAGTATTACAGTTCAAAACGGATACAATTAAATAAGTTGGTATGTCGTTAAATTGCATAAAACATATTATGATTATATTAAATTATAAATTTAAATTAGAATAAATTTTAGTCATTGTCATTTAGAAAATCGTTAATCGAGTAGTTACACTTTTCAATCAATAATGCTGTTAACTTCTTTTTAAAATTGCGTATAGTGTTATCTTTTATTATGTCAGGTATTTTGTTATATATTGTAGGTCCCATATTAATAACATTTTTTTTTAAATAAAGCAGTATTGCAACTCTCAACTAGTAAAAGATTTTTGTACTGGCTTCTGATTGGTCTCTTACTAGTTTGCGAAACTGTAGTAAATAGATGCATGTTACGTTTAACAAAAATTGCCATTTCTAAAATATACATTGCCGGAAACTGGGACACTGGGACACCACTGCTCTTATATTTAGATATCCACCTCCTAAATTAATCACTTATTTGTTCCAAAAAACAAGAACAGCTACAAAACAAAAGTCCATCCCATCACTTAGTGAAACAATATATAAAACATTAATTTCAAAGTTCACATGTCTAGTCAGTCCGTCTCAGGACATGTCCGGCATGGTCGTTGTCTCGACTCACTTCACCCCACTTTAGTTCTTACTAATCCTATAATTGGATTGCTCGACCCGCCATGTAAAGGCTCTTACACATTCGCTGCTGCAGTGAAATGATCAGTCGATTGTGAAGCGAGTGAACGTGAATGGATTTAATTTTGAACTATGCTTGGGTATCACTAGATTGTTCACAATTCCCACCAGTCACCAGTGACGTATTTAATGATTAGGCGTCCCAGGCCATACAGAAGCGAATAAAATAAATTTGGCGTCCCCAAAATTAACATTAATTTTGTAATGCCTATTTTGCCCAGCCAGTTTTGGCTTATTTAAGCCAAAACTTTAGTACTTTGGATGATAATCAATTTTTGAATAAAAGATTCCGAATTAAGAGAAAACGAAATGCAAAAGAGAGCGATGATCTTGAAAATAGATAAGGTTTTATTTTACCAGTGCGACTGATAGATCGACTTTACCATAAACTCCTTTTTTTGAAGTCACTAATAAAAGATAAAAAAATAATAATTAAAAATAACAAAAAATCCGACTGCTTCAAAAGCGAACTAAAAAGACGTAAATAAGAAGAAAAAAAACATGCTGTGCAGTCGTAGGATATATATGCGCGAGCTGGCTGAGCAAAACCAGCTATATCCTTCGACTGCACAGCATGTTTTTTTTTTCTTGTTCACGTCTTTTTAGTTCATTTTTAAAGCAGTCGGGTTTTTTGTTGTTTTTTTTATTATTTTTTTACAACTTTTAGTTATTTTTTTTTTTTTGAATTAGGTACATTCAAACATATAAGTGTGATATATTTTTATAATCACCTCTTAAAACCTTTCATTTTAATACCGCATAAGATGGGTTTGGAAGAAAAAAAAATTGGGGCCCCACAATATGGCGCCCAAAATCCACCATTATTTATTTTTCCGATTTTAATGTACCAAGTGACAATTGCAGGGTTAAGACGAATCGATTGACATAAGAATCATTAAAATCGGCCAACGCGTTTGGTCTCTAGAACGCCACATAGGAACAAACATACATACAGACATACATAGACGGATAAACACATTCCTCCTTCCTCCTTCGGCAGTCGGGTAAAAATAAGTATGCAAGAGTGGACTCGAAAATTCTCAACAAGCCATCACCTCAGCGCCAAATAAAACCCATGGAACATGAAATATAGAGCTTAAGATCCCTAGATAAAAAATAATCAGATGAAAATGTAAATAGCCACTCAAAAGATAAATATTTTCGTATTTTCCTAAAACAAAAGCTGCATTTTATTAGAATGCAATATATATTCGCTTCCAATCTCATCTATTTGCATATTGGAATAGAATTCCGATTATTACATAAACGTGGACTGCCGATTATTTTTAGTTGTGTACAGAATCCTTAGTACAAAAGAGATACTATAAAACAAAAGTCTTAAAGGTTACCTTCAGAATTCAAGCTCATTTACACAAGAAGACATTCTCGTCTCTCGAATATAATAATAGGCATTTACTGAAAGAAAATCGTTTGACTAATCTCTTTATCAAAGACAAAAAGACAAAAGATATTTATTTCAACTGGGCCACCAAGCGGCACTTTTGAATGTCACAATTTAAATTTAAATGGAATACAAGTTGATTCTACCGTGCATTCGGCAAGTAGCTAGTTATGGAGAAGAATGCACAAGAAACTCCATACTTTTTAAATTTACATGGAATAAAAGTTGATTCTACCGTGCATTCGGAAAGTAGCTTGTTATGGAGAAGAATGCACAAGAAACTCCATACTTACTCTTTAAAAAAAATTCATTGACGTATGCCAGTTTATTTTTCTTGCTTATGTAGCTAGGGGTTATTACCAACCCCCGCGGTGGGTTCGCACATTGTCGAGGCAGGGAGGCTCAGTAGCCGTGGCTTGGTCACCCACGGTGAAGTGAAGAGGAACCCGAGGAGGGGCCGCTTGTCAGGGTTTTTGCCGATTAAGCCGACGACGTAGTGGCCAACAAGTAGGTTGCGATGCCGCTTGGTAACAGAGGTGACATCGCAACTGAGGAGGGCCGCGATGTCTTACGGAGCTTCCCAGGGCCTCCCATACGATATCGCGGCTCAGGGTTGGAGGCCGCGGCGGGAGAGGAGTGCCGGTATTGCGGTGCGCCACACTCCCTACCTTCCGCAGCCTTTACGGGGTCGCCACCGTCTGATAGCGGACGCGGTGGGGCCACAGGGAAGATCCCTATCCTCTGCGGCCGAAATCTGGTCGGTGGCGGGGCCACAGACCCATCACAGGAGGACCAAGAGTGCCAAACACGGGGTCATCTGGCACCCATGTGCTAGTTTGGTCCCTGGGGTGGTTACGGCGGCGTGCAATGTGTTCTGGTGCGCTGGTGATGGGGAGTACTCCCCAGATGAAGGACCGGTGACGGACAACCGCGGCGGGTTCGTGGTCAGTGCTAACGCGTGCCCATGCTCCCGCCATATGCGGCACAGGAGGACAACGTGAAGTTTTAGTGGGTTGGAGTCCCACATAACTGGGTTATCTCCCCGTGGTAGTGCAGTATGCATGAGCATATCTTCAAGCTAAAAAAAGGGGGTTGTTACCAAATAGTCCAAAATGGGATACACAAGCACTACCGAAATTTCCCGTGATCAGTGCCTATGCGGCATAACATTTCTTACTGCACGGTAGAATATTTTTTTTTTTTTTTTTTTTTTTTTTTTTATCTATATTTTTTTTTTTTTATTACTTTTAAATTTATTTTTTATTACTTTTAATTTTTAATTTTAATTTATGTGACGTTCAAAAGTGCCGTTTATTGGCCTAATTGAATAAATATATTTGACTTTGACTTTGACTTTGACTTTGACATCAGGTAAATCAAAACTATTCTAAGCGACTTTCTAATTTAGTGTTATTAGACATTAGGTGCACAATATAATGAGTGTGTTAATCCCCTGGCAAGCCTTGCTTGGACATTCTTGTTTCGGGACGGGCAAGAAATTATCCTTGTATAAATTAGCCTTAACTGTTTGAGTTCTCAGAATCAATTAATGTGGGTGTATCAATGTACAATCCACAGTTTCCAGCGAAAAATTGATTGATTAATGAGTATCGTTATTTTTGTACTTTAAAACATAGCAAGATTTTCTGAAATGAAGATGGAAGTAATGAAATATTGGTGTACCGCGTCAAAGTGCTCTTTGTCATAGACTTTTAACTAAATAAGAAAGAAATTATAAGTGATGAATAATTCCTCCCTCAGTCTGATAAAAAATGATCAGCCAAGCCAACCATATTTTTTTTGTTTTGTTGTCTTTAATGTAATTGTATCTATAATCTATTAAAGATACAAGTGAAAACTACCCACTAACTGTAGACATAGTACCTAACTGTACCTATATCTTAATCAGGCCGTAACACTTCAGAATGAGCATCATAATTTGGCTCGTGCTTTTCACAGAGTAACCGCAAACTAATAATATGAACGATTAATCCATTAGCAATACTATCGTCATGTTTTGGTGCTGTCTAAGTAATTAATTTTTGGTATGACAAGGTGAATACAGGCCTCCCACTAGGTGAACCGATGACCTGGTTAAGGTTTCGCGAAGGCGCTGGATGCGAGACGCACGGGATCGGTCAATGTGGCGACGCCTGGGGGAGGCCTATGATGATGATGATGATGACAAGGTTAATGACAAGCTTTGCTATTAGTTGTGGATTTTAAAATCAATTGAATATTGTTTTTGGTCGCTACCGCGTCACGCCTTTCTGCGGGAGCCTTTAGGTGTTCCGCGATATATTTTGTTTAGGAATCTTTTACTTTCTTTCTTTTTCGAGTCGATGGAAAACTCTTTAGATATTTTGGGACCAGTAGGCAGCCTGACCAATGACAGCGTCAGTGGCGCTCATTAGTTCCTCCAAAGTGCAAGTGTGTGGGTACTTGGGGCACTCCAGCATGTGTGTTATATTTTGCACAGAGGCCATTTAGGAATCTTTACTGGAATAAATATAAATGATGGGTCTAGATTAGTTTAGACAGTACTTAGTTGTGGGTGTATTATCCATACTAATATTATAAATTCGAAATCTGTTTGTCAGTAACCTTTTCACGCCTAAACCACTGAACGGAATTCAATGATATTTGGCAAGGGGATATATGGCATCCTGATGAATGACATAGGCTACATTTCGTATAAAAAAAATATGTAAAGATAGGGTAGGGAAGGTAGGATAGAGTGGGGTAGGTAGGGTAGGTACGTGGGTAGAGTTGGGTAGGGTAGTTTAGGTAGGGTAGGGTAGGGTAGGGTAGGCAAGGTAGGTAGGTAGGATAGGGTAAGGTAGGTAGGTCAGCCAGATGACGGGAGCGAAGCTGCGGGGGACAGCTAGTATTATATATAATAAAGGGTTAGGTTCATCTCTACCTAACCCTTTGTGGAATATCAACAGGCGTGATGTTTATTTTAATTATTAACCTACAATTGTTATTATTGCAGACAGTTTGTGTTAAATAGAATAGACCTCCATATACCAAAAATATTACTTTCTAAAACAAAATAAAAGTATCGACTCTTTAATTTTAATAAAACAGTTTGCAATAATTATTTTTACTTTTTTAGGGTTCCGTACACAAAGGGTAAAAACGGGACCCTATTACTAAGACTCCGCGGTCCGTCTGTCTGTCTGTCTGTCTGTCACCAGGCTGTATCTCATGAACCGTGATAGCTAGACAGTTAAAAGTTTTTCACAGATGATGTATTTCTGTTGCCGCTATAACAACAAATACTAAAAACAGAATAAAATTAATAATTAAGGGGGGCTCCCATACAACAAACGTGATTTTTTTGCTGTTTTTTGCGATAATGGTACGAAACCCTTCGTGCGCGAGTCCGACTCGCACTTGGCCGGTTTTTTATAAATAGTCTCGTATGTCGACAAGTTATTTGGCTAATCACGAACATATTTCATGACTAAACAACGCTTAAAATATACGCAGGAGACGGACAAAGTACTTTTTTAACCTTCAGTATTTTCAGGGGCACTGCTAACTCTGTTTTGACCTTGGGAATAAAGGTGCAAACCCATAAAAAATACTTTTAGCGAATACACTAGGTACATGTATAAATAAAAAGATGTTCATGAGGTAGGTAGGAGGTAATAAAAATCTAGAACTTTGACTGGGGGATCTGGAAATTGAATTAGGGGAACATGGGATAAATGTTTCTACAATATTATCTAAGTTTACAGTCGTTACTGGTAGTCAGAAGCCTGTACCGTGTTACCCAGTTACTGGGTTGTGGAGGTCAGATAGGCAGTCGCTCCATGTGAAACACTGGTACTTAGCTGAATCCAGTAAGACTGAAAGCCGACCCCAATGTAGTTGGGAAAAGGCTAGGCAGATTGATTGAATATTATCTAAGTTTAGTTACGGACTTGAACGTAAAATATTCACCCAAAAATTCGTTTCTGACTCAATATACAACAATCCATCATTTTAGGGCTGTAAACTGCTAGTCATGGAACTCTCTCAAAGGCAACGAATATCCCGGAGCTCCCTTTATAAGTGCTGAGCATAATATATCTATCTTGTGTGAGTCACTCCGATAAAAGTTGTACAGTTACAGCACCCTGGGGCAAAAACAAAGATGCATTCAAACGGTTATAGTGAAGAAATGTCAAAATGTTCGAGATCGATCACGAATTTTTTTACCCGACTGCCGAAGGAGGGTAATGTGTTTATCAGTCTATGTATGTATGTAAGTATGTATGTATGTTTGTTCCTATATGGCGTTCCAGAGACCAAACGCGTTGGCCGATTTTGATGATTCATACGTCAATCGATGCGTCTTAACCCTGCGAGTGTCATAGGCGACATTAAAATTGGATAATAGAAAAATGGCGGCTTTTGGGTGCCATATTGTGGGGGCCCAAATTTTTTTTTTTTCCAAACCCATCGTGTGGGGTATCAAAATAAAGGGTTTTAAGAGTGATTTCAAAAATATATAACACTTATATGTTTAAATGTATCTAATTCGAAAATAACTAACTAAAAAGTTATAAATAAAAATCTTAGTTCAAAAAATCAAAAAACCCGACTGCTTCAAAAGCGAACTAAAAAGTCGTAAACAAGGAAAAAATCATGCTGTGCAGGAGGAGGATACACCAGATTTTGGTCAGCCAGCCTGCGAATATGTATCCTCCGACTGCACAGCATGATTTTTTCCTTGTTTACGACTTTTTAGTTCGCTTTTGAAGCAGTCGGGTTTTTTGATTTTTGAACTAAGTTTTTTTTTTATAAGTCAAATCTTACTTAAATAATCTATTTGAGTGAACAGTGGTGGCCCAGTGGCAAAGACCGCGACTTACAAGTTGTTTTACGTATTTGTTGTTATAGCGGCTACAGAAATACATCATCTGTGAAAATTTCAACTGTCTAGCTATCACGGTTCATGAGATACAGCCTGTTGACAGACAGACGACAGACGGACGGACCGCGGAGTCTTAGTAATAGGGTCCTGTTTTTACCCTTTGGGTACGGAACGCTAAATAGCTTGTAAAAAGGAAAGAGAGGGCCTCCCCTCCTCGGCCTCATCCAAGATGGGTTAATATTGTGGCCAGATCTGAGAATTGATCATCATGATGTTTCTGGCGATTCCATGAAATGGTTTCAGAATATGCTTCAAGCCTTTATAACTATAGTCAAAATGCCTTAGTCTGGTCCTATAAAACCAAAACTTAATTGAATTCTAATTGGCTAATTATTTTTAGCTGAGACCCTCGCTATAATCCCGAGTCCAGGGATCTAAGATAAACATAATAAATATGAGGTTATTTACTGAATTTTAAGAGGGTCAACACTTTGTACTTTGGAAGAGGAAAAGGCCTCCTTGGGGAAAGACTTGAGATGTTTGCACACATAACTTGAGAATGTTCTAACATAAATTATTGTGTATCTCTGTAGTTGGGGTTGTGATATGAGTATCATAATGTTGTTATCTGTATTCGTCTGATAGACTAATCTGTATGGATTATTGGATGTTGCCGCCGTTATCGTTAAGTACCTACACTTGACTAGTGGCACCAAGGACATAAATCTAACTAGATAACGCACGTCCTATCTATAAAAAAACCGGCCAAGTGCGAGTCGGACTCGCGCACGAAGGGTTCCGTACTTGATAAATTGCGGTTTACGATTTATGACGTATTAAAAAAAAAGTACTGACTAGATCTCGTTCAAACCAATTTTCGCTGGTAGTTTACATAGTAATGTACATTATGTTTTTTTTTTAGTTTTATCATTCTCTTATTTTAGAAGTTACAGGGGGGGGGGGACACACATTTTACCACTTTGGCAGAGTCTCTCGCGCAAACTATTCAGTTTAGAAAAAAATGATATTAGAAACCTCAATATCATTTTTGAAGACCTATCCATAGATACCCCACACGTATGGGTCTGATGAAAAAAAATATTTTTAGTTTTAGTTTCAAGTATGGGAACCCCCAAAATTTATTGTTTTATTTTTATTTTTGTGTGAAAATCTTAATGCGGTTCACAGAATACATCTACTTACCAAGTTTCAACAGCATAGTTCTTATAGTTTCGGAATAAAGTGGCTGTGACATACGGACGGACAGACAGACAGACAGACATGACGAATCTATAAGGGTTCCGTTTTTTGCCATTTGGCTACGGAACCCTAAAAACCAAGCGTGCCACTTTTTCACACACAATCTAAAAACAAATTTACTTACCTATGAAAGAAAACATTGCCAATGCCTCGGCCAACTTATTATATACAGTCTTTACAGCTCAATATGGCATAATTAGGCATTTTTCTTGATTTCGGTGGATTTCCAGTGCAGATACTAAATGAAAAGCTCAAAGTACGATCATTGATCGTAAAATTACTCAGTTTTTTGACACGCAGAGTACATACAGTCGCGTCTTCTACACTCTTTGCGTTGTAGCATGGTGCGGGAGACAGTTTCAATAACATTTTTTACGCATATATGTATACGCATAATAACGAAAACAAAGAAAATAAAGAAAAAAAAGAAAAGAAAGACAAGAAAGAAAAGAAAGAAAAGAAAGAAAAGAAAGAAAAGAAGGAAAAGAAAGAAAAGAAAGAAAAGAAAGAAAAGAAAGAAAAGAAAGAAAAGAAAAAAAAGAAAAGAAAGAAAAGAAATAAAAGAAAGAAAAGAAAGAAAAGAAAGAAAGGAAAGAAAAGAAAGAAAAGGAAGAAAAGAAAGAAAAGAAAGAAAATAAAATAAAAAAAAGAAAGGAAAGAAAAAAAGAAAAGAAGGAAAAGGAAGAAAAGAAAGAAACTTATTTATTTGTGACCCGCACAGGAGATACGAGAAATAAGCATAAAATTAAACAATAATCAAAATAAAAACCCCGTGCGAAACCAAAAAGGCTCCTACAGATAATTATTATATTTACTCAATTTCGAAAATATGTATCCATCTTTACAAAACATTTAGCTAAGTTGAAAGTCGAACTTAAACAATACGAGATTAAACAACGAAACTTAATGGACCACAAAAAGCTTTAAGAACTTAATTTTATGGACTTGTTGCTTTTCAGCGAAGTTTATAGAAGGAATTGTGTTATTATAATATACCTTTTGAACTGGCAAGCTTTTGTGCCCAAGAAATTCGTTGGGGGACATGACTTGGCCCAAACTATTCAATTTGCATAATCTTTGTAAGTCACGCTCAAAAATTTCTTACGACTTTTGTAAAGATTGTTAAAATTAATAGCGACTTGGACTAAATGTTTTAAGTTGGGTATTTATTGAATTGCTTGCAATTCAGACTTTTCTCTGAAAAAGTTTGCACTAATATGACCTATTTTTATCGTGTAGAAATGCTCGTGCATACTGCGCTACCACGGGGAGATAGCGCAGTTATGTGGGACTCCAACCCACTAAAACTCTATGGTGTCCTGCTGTGCCGCTGGCGGGAACACGGGCACGCGTTAGCACTCACTATCAACCCGCCGTGGCTGTCCGTCTCCTCTGGGAAGTAACCCCCATCATCGGCGCAACAGAACACATTGCACGCCGTGACTACCCCAGGGACCAACCCAGCACATGGGCGCCAAATGACCCAGTGTATGGCACCCCTGTGACGGGTCAGGTCAGTGGCCCAGCCACCGACTACTTTTCGGCCGCAGTGGAGGTCCCTATCCTAGCAGGGGATAGGGACCTCCCCTGCGGCCCCACCGCGTCCGTTATCAGACGGTAGCGACCCCGTCCAGGCCGCGGAAGGTAGGGAGAGCACCGCACCGTAATACTGGCACTCCTCTCCCGTCGCGGCCTCCAACCCTCAGCTACGATATCGTATGGGAGGCCGCATACGACATCGCGGCCCGCCTCAGTTGCGATGTCACCCAAGCAGCACCGCAACCTATAACACAATGCGGGAACCACCGGGAGTCACAAACATGCCTTGTGTGCTCTGTAGCATCGTTGAATTCTGTTAGATATTAATAAGTCGGTATTTCTTCTTTAAGCAAGTATTCTAGCTAGTAGATTTTTAAGGGAACTTCTCTATCACAAGATTAGGTCACAGGGTAGCTATGATAAAACATTATTTATGAAAACATAAAGTGAGAAATCGAACTGCGCCTACTATTTTTAGGGTTCCGTAGCCAAATGGCTAAAAACGGAACCCTAATAGATTCGTCATGTCTGTCTGTCTGTCTGTCGGCCTGTCTGTCTGTCTGTCTGTCCGTCCGTATATCACAGCCACTTTTTTCCGAAACTATAAGAACTATGCTGTTGAAACTTGGTAAGTAGATGTATTCTGTGAACCGCAATAAGATTTTAACACAAAAATAGAAAAAAAAACAATAAATTTTGGTGCCCATACTTGAAACTGAAACAATTTTTTTTTTCATCAAACCCATACGTGTGGGGTATCTATGAATAGGTCTTCAAAATGATATTGAGGTTACTAATATAATTTTTTTCTAAACTGAATAGTTTGCGCGAGAGACACTACCAAAGTGGTAAAATGTGTGTCCCCCCCCCCTGTAACTTCTAAAATAAGAGAATGATAAAACTAAAAAAAATATATGATGTACATTACCATGTAAACTACCAACGAAAATTGGTTTGAACGAGATCTAGTAAGTAGTTTTTTTTAATACGTCATAAATCGTAAACCACAATTTACCAAGTACGGAACCCTTCGTGCGAGAGTCCGACTCGCACTTGGCCGGTTTTTTACTTTTGCGATGCTTTTGCTATCCAAATAGTATTTATGTGAATTTAACTAACCTATAATATGCTCTTTATAAAGGGGTTTACATCGATAATACACACATAGGCGCCGGACTCATGACCTCTCCAGTCCAACACCCTAATCGTGTGTGATTACCACTTATGAAGGTTTTCACAGTTCAATGACTCTCATAAACTCAAAGCCATGGCAAAGGACAAGGTGCCCTAATAATAGCCGAGTGCTACCGAATCATTTAAATACTATAAGAACTCTTTTTCTTTGAACTTTCTTCACGAATTTCTGCATGTGTTTGACTCCTTCTACTTGTTGATATTTTCTTTCGTGTTTTTTTAACCTTAAGTTCCTTGTCCTCCGTTGATTAATTACCTTCTAAATTACACCTGCCATAGGAAATTTATGGCACTACCGCTTCTATTTATCCATTAATCTTTTAGATAAATTCTGGGAGAGATTCTTTTCATAGGTAACCCATTAACTGTGGGTCGAGAGTCAAGGAATTTATAGGCCGTTGAATTTGTGATATATCTCAGAGGCATCTGCCACCTTCGTGCTTAACATTACTTGGCTGTTGTGTTATTGTATTGGTTTTCGTATATACAAATATTTTCCAGTTAAGTCATGTATTTACAAGGCAGACGTGAATGGAAACGCCGGGAAGGGACGCCCTAGAAAGACATATATAGACCTTATAGGTGATGTTCTTCAGAAAGGCCAAGTGCGCAGTACCCACAACCGGCGTGTGTGTATGACTAGATGTATGAATGTGTGTGAAGCAAAAGAAGTATGTAAGGATCGTAGCAGGTGGCGTTCTGTAGTTTCTGCCTACCCCGATGGGAAAAAGGCGTCAGTTTATGTATGTATGTATATCTTGACTATGTCTGATGTTATTTTGGGGTCGGCGCAACACTTTTTACCTGGCTGCAAGGAAAGGTTTTTCGCGGGTATCTTGTATGTATGTATGTATATTTGTATGTATGTTATATTCTTTATTACCTCATATCTTTCAAACGGTATTCACTAGATGGAATTTTATAATTAAGACTTCGTTAGATAAGTCTTAACCGCCCAATTTTTTTTCGATTTTGGGTTTCAATAAAAAAAAAATCATACCCATAGAGTGGGGTATCAAAATAAAGGGTTTGTAGAGGTGATTACAAAAATGTATACCACTAGCTGATCCCCGCGGCTTCGCTCCCGTGGACCACACCACAGGACCAGTTAGTCTATGTCACTCAGGAATAATGTAGCTTGCTATTGGTGAAAGATTTTTTTAAATCGGTCCAGTAGTTGCAGAGCCTATTCGATACAAACAAACAAAAACAATCTGTCCTCTTTATAATATTATATATTGTATGTTTGTATATACCATTTAATATGTTTGAAAGTATAACTAAATAGTATAAAAAAAACCCGACTGCAAAGATGTAAACAAGAAGAAAATCATGCTGTGCAGTCTGACGATATTTATAGTTTTGGCCAGCCAGCTCGCGAATATGTATCCTCCGAATGCACAGCATGATTTTCTTCTTGTTTACTTCTTGGCAGTCGGGTTTTTTAAATTTTGTTAACATCTTTTTCTATTCATTTAAATTTCACTGTTACATACATACATACATAAACTCACGCCTTTTTCCCATGGGGGTAGGCAGAAACTACAGAACGCCACCTGCTACGATCCTTACATACTTCTTTTGCTTCACACACATTCATACATCTAGTCATACACACACGTCGGTTATGGGTACTGCGCACTTGGCCTTTCTGAAGAACATCACCTATAAGGTCTATGTATGTCTTTCTAGGGCGTCCCCTCCCGGCGTTTCCATTCACGTCTGCCTTGTAAATACCTTTCGTAAGTCGCCTTTCATTCATCCTCTCAACACTGTTATATCTTTACATTAAATTGTAGCATTACTAAGACCAAAGTTTTCGCAGCCTGTTGACACAGGGTTGATGCCACCATATTATGATTGATAACTATAGGTACGTAAAATATGATGCTGCAAGCTTGCAACTGGACCAGACTTTTTTATTATTATTGATTACGTCTGACCACTCAGTATCTAATCTGTTGATTGTAACCATTGATGATTGTGTTCGACGATGGTGCATGCTTGCCTAGATTACGACCTCTTTTTTCTCTTTTGAGTTAAATACTCCCAGGTTTTATCTTTTTACAAGCTTGTTATTAACTTGCAATGTATGTATTTATGATGTTCGAGATAAATCTTGCAACTGAATTTTAAAGAAAAATAAAAATAAATTAAATTAAATTATTAAATTAAATTAATTTATTATTTTTTTATTAAATAAATTGTAGTGTGTTTAGTGATATTTTGAGTTGAATATTTTGCTGTGCAATCAGTAATTTTGATGGGCATTCGGAATCTTATTTTGATTTTAAATTTTAAAGCAGTTATCCTCAACCAATTAAAATGAAATTTTGAATACACGTTTGGCTTGGATTCACGGTAAGCTAATCTCATCTACATATAATCTAATTACATCCGTATATATCAACGTAGGTAATACTTTTATTATGCGTACAGCTAAGGAGTGGAATTCCCTGCCAGAGTGTGTTTCCCGACAGCTACAATCTAGGAGTATTTAATTCAAGAGTGAATAGGTTATTTCTAGGCAAGCGTGTCTCACCGTCGACCACATCATCGCTTACCAACAGGTGAGATGGTGGTCAAGCGCGAGCCTATAATATATAAAAAACCGGTCAAGTGCGAGTAGGACTCGCGCACCGAGGGTTCCGTACAAACAGCTACATTCACCAACATAGAATATAATAGAATAGAATATACTTTATTGTACACCATAAAAGTTACACAACTATTTTATAAGAAAAACTTAATTATACGGGTACAAAGGCGGTCTTATCGCTGACAGCGATATCTACCAGACAACCTTTGGATGGAATGAAAGAACTTAAATGAAAAAGGGGGTAGTCTGTGGTGTACTGCTATTACATTAAAACATAAATATATACAAAAATATATTTTTATAATAAATACTATCCATAAACTTAAATATACATATACTTAGATATATACAACATAATTAGGTAACTAGGTCAACGGGAACTACCATATCTATAGGTTTTCGACCCAAAACCCATAGGGTACTTCCGGTTGCCCTAGAATTGTAAATTTTGGTTAAAAGCAAGGTCTTACAGCACAAGTAAAGGGAAAATTCCGAAATATAAAAAAGGTGAAAATTAAGATAAATTTTGGTACTCTATCTACTCTTCGGTATCTTTTTATCGTGTTGACTCAGGACCTTGATTTTTATACACCTAATAGGGACTATAGACCTCAGTATCTGGTATTTCAACTTGCTAGGTCCACCTGTTACTGAGAAAATCGGTGGTCACACACGGACAGACGGACAAGAAAGTGTTCTTAAAAGGGTTCTGTTTTTACCTTTTCAGCTTCGGAACCCTAAAAAAGGTAAATTTTAGCTTACAACCGACCCCTTTCCCTTTATCACTGACGAGAAAGTTATCCGTGCAATAATGTCATAATCTGTTGGCAGATGGGTTTGTGATTGCAATATGATCGCGGTCTCTTAGCCGTTTCTTGCGGTATTCCCAGTTAAAGGAGCTTTTCTAAAGAAAAGGTAGCCGACCTCTGACATTTACGAGTACCTAGTCTGTTGAGGTGAGTAAGCCATGATTTATTGATAGGTTTTCTCACACACATATTATAAAGAGAAAAGAGTATGTTAAGATGGTTTGGCCATGTTGAGAGGATGAATGAAAGTCGACTAACGAAAGGTAGGTTTACAAGGCAGACGTGAATGGAAGCGCCGGGAGGGGACGCCCTAGAAAGACATACATAGACCTTATAGGTGATGTTCTTCAGAAAGACCAAGTGCGCAGTACCCATAACCGGCGTGTGTGTATGACTAGATGTATGAATGTGTGTGAAGCAAAAGAAGTATGTAAGGATCGTAGCAGGTGGCGTTCTGTAGTTTCTGCCTACCCCCATGTTAAAAGGCGTGAGTTTATGTATGTATGTATATTATAAGGACTCTCCAAATAGGTGGGCGCAATATAGTCAGTTAAATGTCTATTCATATTATTTATTTATTAAAATTTTATGCACAAGTACAAAGGCAAAGGTAAGATTGATAAACTCGTTTAAAGGCTCCTGCAGACGCGATGTGACAGTGTGACAATGGTTCGTCATCTTTTTTATGGAAAGTGTTCTGCAAATGTAGGTATTTTAGTACATTTTTTCTTTTAAAAAACTAATCATCACATCAATTCAATGAGAGCAGTGATGGCCCAGCAGTAACGACTTACGTGTCATAGGTCGTGTGTTCGAATCCAGGCAGGCGTTTTACTTTGTGTAAATTATTTCATCCCCACTGCTCTAAAAACGGTGAAGGAAAACATCGTGAGGAAACCGGTATGTCCTAGAACCAAAACTTCGAAGACATGTGACATCCACCAATCCGCACTGGGCCCGCGTGGATTAAGGCCCATACCCTCTCCCACAGAGAGGTGGCCTGTGTCCCAGCATCGGGAACATTATAAGGCTGATGATGATGATGATCGTGAAATCATTGATTAATCCATCAGTGACCACTTTTTTTGTATCAACCATACAACTTTAAATGGACTTCCTAGACAAGTAAGTAATTCAAATTAGACAGCGTAACTATAAGACTATAAAAGTACTCTCAAACAGATATAAAATAACATCACGCCTGTAATAATTTATCGAAACTCATTTTACAGGCTTCTAGGTTAGGTTAGGTTAAAACGGGCTGGTTTCCGCAACTCCACGACCAAACGCGTATTTTGCGTACAAAAACAGGCTTACAGGCTACAGGCTTCTATATAAATATCCAATAGCCAGATTATTATTTGCCCTTTTATTGGAAACCGCCGTAATTAAAGTTCGTATAAAATATTAAAATCTGAATCGCAGGAGTTTTGGTCTACACAAATAAGAGCAGCAATTTACCTATCATTTTGGATTAATTATACTAGCTACATATTTTGTGAAGATCACCGTGTAATGGTAAGCGATAATTATTATAGTCTCTAGAGTATTTTAGTTAATGTACAGATTATTTATTTTAAAAAAAAGTTAATAAATACCTATCAAAAAACCCGACTGCAAAGATAAGGTAAATAAGGCGAAAATCAGGCTGTGCAGTCGGAGGATACATATTCGCAAGCTGGCTGACCAAAACTATAAATATCCTCGACTGCACAGCATCATTTTCTTCTTGTTTACTTGTGTTTTTTATCTTTGCAGTCGGGCTTTTTGATTTGTATTAACTTTTGTTTATTTTCAACTTTGTAGTTATACTTTATTTTTTCGAATGACTTATAAACATATAAGTGGTATATACTTTTGGAATCACCTCTAAAAACCCTTCATTATGATACCCCACCCGATTGGTCGCAGCGAAAAAAAAAATTGCAACCCCTAAATATAGCGCCCTAAATCCGCCATGTTCCCTTTTTATAACGGCACTTATTTAAGAACACTTGAGCGGATACGAACTATCTAACGATGTGTCAATTATAAAAAGCCGTCAAGTGGTTTGAAAGATACGAGGTAATAAAGAATATTACATACATACATACATACCTTCATACAAACATACATACAAGATAAGTGCAAAAAATATAAACCTTTCCTACCAGCCGGGCAATTAGGCCATTAAGCGGCACTATTGAACGTCAACAATTAAATATTACAAGTAATAATAATTGATTCTATCGTCTATTATCAAAAGTGTTATAGAGAAAAACGGACAAGAAACTTCACTCTTACTCTTTTAAACAAAAAAAGTGTTTTACAATAATTAAAAACATGCATTAAATCATAAACTGAGGACGATGCACCCAAAATTGCCCTACATACTACGTATAGGTATAAATTATTAACAAGTAAATTCATTCATCTGATAAAATAGGAACATGGTTCTCACATACTTATAAATATTGCAAACGTTAGTAAATCGTTTCTCTAGGTCGAGGAGCTCGGGGTAAATAATAAGAGCTTGCAACGTTTACTAAGGTTGGTTCGTAAATTGGTGACCATCTTAAAATATCGAGATTCCTCCATATCTCGAGAAGCACGAAGCGTTCGGCGCAGTTGGTCCCGGCATTAATTTATAAATCTTTGACAGTCGTTACGGGTTAACAGGAGCCAAGAAATCTAACACCAGTCTTGCCAAGGTGTACCGAGTTACCCAGTTACTGGGTTATGGAGGTCAGATAAGTAGTAACTCCATGAAAAATACTGGTACGCAGCTGCATCCGTTTAGACTGTAAGCCAGCCCAACATGGTCGGAAAAAGTACAGGCAGAGCCTTTAATCGTGTAGTGTCTTGAACATCTCCTTTACCTGTAATTCACTACAAAAGTTAGATTCTACTACCAACCATTCATCTAGTTATCTTCCTCCCACACCTTCCCAAGAATAATAACGTCGCCTGGATTAAGTTTAATTGTGAGAGAGTGCATTGTGTCTCGGGACGCAGTTAGTTAGCGTCCACTTGAACCTTATTGTTGTGGACTTGTGGAGTGATGCACCTCGGTTCAGAAGGAAGGTTTTTTGTGAGAGGTGGTGAAATATAACTAGGTTAGCTGAAGGTTATATAGGCCTATAGGAAGGCCTCCCACTAGGTGATGACCCGCTTAAGGTTGCGGCAATCCGTTGGATGCGAGACTCACGGGATCGGTCAATGTGGCGACACTTGGGGAGGCCTATGTCCAGCAGTGGACGTCTTCGGCTGAAATGATGATATAGGCCTATCGTGTATCATCATCAACTTCCTGCCCTTATCCCTTGTTACTTGGGGTCGGTGCAACACGTTTTCTTCTTCCATACCGTTCTGACTCCAGTTACAGCCTCCCTTTTCTTTTCAAAATTATTCTGAAAATAGTTTTTTACCGTGTCTTAAAGCAGATAAAATTCTTGAAATTATACCGAAGTTCCGATTGAAATCAAAATTTTGCTCAAAAATTAAGATGTTGAAAACTGATGACGTAAATGACTTTTCTTGTTAAATGTATCTACTTATCTTTTATACGAAGGTTTTATAATTTTTAGATATAATATAGATGCAAATACATTGGACATAGGATGTGGACTATAATACCAAAAAAATATTATTTATTTTCTTGACAATACTGTTAAAATATTGTATAAAGACTCCTTAGGGAAAATGAAAATGTCTCAGTATAGTTTAATTACTAGAGTCTGGCAGACGAAAGTAGACACTCGAATTATTTGCAAACTTTTTATATGGCAATGCTATACTAATGTCAATATCAATTTTTGGTGATTTGTTGTGGTCTTGATAATAGCATTTATTAAGTGAAAAAAGAATAAAACAATTAAAAGTGGATATTTCGTTTCGCATGATGTCTAAATATCAAGAAAAACAACAGGAGAAAGACGTCGAATTCAAACAATAACAAGATTGTTTACGTGTTGTGTTAGATTTCATAAGTTAGTATGACGCAAATAAGTTGATACTTTGTTTTAATTCGTAATCACTATTTATCTTTGATACTTAATATCTAAAGTATTACCTACCTAAAGTACCTATAGTTTTTATATTCAGACGAAGTAAATTAAATAATTTAAAAGTATTAAATTAGGTTATTCCAGGTATTTCATACTAGTTTTGGGGTTGCTATGCTGATATTTTTTAAATTTGCCGCGCTTTTTCAGTCTCTACTTTCGTTTGCCAGACTCTAGCTCTTTAAGTAATAGATACGAGTATTATATTATCTGTGGTAATAACATTAAACAGTTAGCTGTGCTTATACACTCAATTAATAAATTGTCGCGTTTAATTTTATAATCAGATAATTGAAATAACTTCTGCTATGGCATACTTATTGATATGACCTAGTTACATACATACATATATAACTAAGTACATGGCCAACTACTAACTTAAAAGCTATTTATAAATAGGTATATAGAAGCGCTTAAGGGCCTACATACCCTTTAGTGCGGTAAAACGGTAATTTTCTAAAGCATCCTTCAATATATATTTATTATTGATTCACGTACATAATTTTGAACACTAGGTTTTTCGTGTAACTGTCGTTTTGCTTTAAAAAAATAATTAACAACACGATATTTTTCGCAACTTGGAACCTCCTCCAAAACGACTTGGATGTTTAAAAATTTTATATTTTGCCAACAAAACTGTTCAAAAGGAGGTTCAATATTGATATTTTGACATCGAGCGGGCTCATGGCCAGTACTGCGTTATCATTGGGGCGTATATAGCGCCTTAAATAATATTCTCTTAGGCAGGTACCTACAATCCTCTTAGGTATTACAATAACCGGCTTAGTTCTTCAGCGACTTATTATAATTTTCTCAAGAAAATATTTTATATTCTCTTGGCTTGTAGAAGAATCGTATTAAGTTACTTATTTTCGCTTTTATTCATGCTTAGAAGATAGGGTCGATTTTAAACGGTATTGCCAAATCTTAATACCAAATTTATTTTATTGCTGGCAGTTTCTCAAGGGAATTATAGGTACTTAGGTATTTGTTTACTGAGATTTTTGTGAGAGCAGTGGTGGCTCAGTGGTAACAGTCCCGACTTACGTATCGTAGGTTGTGAGTTCGAACCCAGGCTGACTCTTTACTTTGTGTAAATTATTTCGTCACCACTGCTCTTAAAACTGGGCAGGATAACATCGTGAGGAAACCGGCATGTCCTAGAACCAAAACTTAGAATACGTGTGACATTTACCAACCCGCACTGGACCCGCGTGGTGAACTTAGCCTATTAGCTCTCTCGCAGAGAGGATGCTTGTGTCCCAGCAGTGGGAATATTATAAGACTGATAATGATGATGATGATTTGTTTTCCTATGTCCCATTGTAAAAGACATAAACCCAAACTCCTGGCTGCATTTGAGAAACTTCAGATAGTGAAACCCAAAAACACTTCTTCCGAGCTGGATATCAAATTCAGGACCTCATGCCCCACAGTGACGATTGTAACTTATAGACTAACGAGGGAATACCCAAAACTCGATAGCCACGGACCCAAAACTTTATTTTAACTCTAAAATACAACTAAACCAAAGTTATCAACAATTTATGAAAATCAATATTCTAAACAGCACAGCACCATAAATAAATGAAATTATTCCAAACTAAAACTAAAATATCACGTGTTTGGCATTTACAGAACAAAAGGCCTTAAAATATGGTTAAACAAATTAATGTTTTGTCCTCCAAAAACAATTTTCTCACAGTTACTGTAATAGTTTAATGGAAATAGGTAAGTTAGCTGAAAGGCCCGAAAGTTAGAGAACTAGGGCTAGGTAGACTGTTGGGAACGGATTAATTTAATAATACAAAGTTATATTTAGTTATAGAGTGATACGTAGTAGGTAAGTGATTCTCGATTTGTGATTTTTAGGGTTCCGTACCTCAAAAGGAAAAAATGGAGCCCTTATAGGATCACCTGGTTTTCTATCTGTCTGTCAATACCCTTTAGCTCGGGAACGCGTGGAGGTATCGAGTTGAAAGTAGTGCAGATTAACTTAATCAAGAGATACAGCCGTTAATGACGCATATTTTACACTCGCAAGGGAATCAAAATATCTTCCTTCTTTTTTATCTATATTCATGAAATTTGCCAGGAAGCAAATTTTTATACTTGTGGTAAATGAAAAAATCCAAAAACCGTAAATGTGTACCAACATAAAAAAAGATTATTAATTTAATTGACCGCGACTTATGTCCATGTATAGATTATTATTATTGTCTACAGTTTACAAACGGCAAAGTTAATTTTGACCCTCAATTTTGTATGTTTGTCGGTGCCGTCTTAGTTTATGAACTTCAGTAATGTTATTTACTTATTTTGGTGAATGTAGCTGTTTAAACGGAACCCTCAGTGCGCGAGTCCGACTCGCACTAAGCCAGTTTTTTGTAACATCACTCCGTATTCTGCGAAGGGTTAGCGGTGTTTTCTCAGGAACGGGTGGACCTAGCAAGTTGAAATTAAACCAGGTTTACGGTATATATAGTCCCTATTAGGTGTATAAAAGTAAAGATCCTGAATCAACACGATAAACAGATATCGGCAAATTTAAATTTTCACGAAATCTTGTATCTAAATTTTGCTTAATTTTCAGCTTTTTAATTTTTCTGAATTTTCCCTTTACTTGTACTGTAAGACCTTGCTTTTAACCAAAATTTACAATTCTAGGTCAACCAGAAGTACCCTATAGGTTTTACGTCGAAAACCGATTGTAGTTAACGTTGACCTAGAATCACGAAATTTGGCATAAAGTACAGCACAAATAAAGGAAAATTTTGTGTCCCCATACATACATAGTTGACGCCACCCTGGGTACGGAACCCTTCGTGCGCGAAAGGTAATCTCAGAAAGTACTGATGTAGTATGAAAACTCTCACACTAAGAAAGTTTCTATGTTGCTGACTGCTATGCTACTGGCTACTTTTCATTCCGAAAATCCCGGGCATTCTTAAGATCATAATAATAACATTCCACCTCCATCTACAATCCAGGGTGGTGACCATAAGCTCTCAGGTAAGTTTATTTTGAATGTGCACAAGGGACACATGTATTCAAGTCATATACACACACTCAACATGCGATCCCTGCCCCCCCCCCCCTGTTCTTTCTTCGACAAGCTTCATTCAGTCCTTGCTTGATAACTGAATATCAAAGCTACAACACTCCCCAGCAGCTCGTAATAGGACCAAGTTGACCGTGGGCACACGCCCGCTCCCAGAGCGCTTTGTGCAGTGTCGAGATAATTGCCACAATAGCTTTCTTTAAATCTAAACAGTCGAGGGAGGGTAGGATACCGGGCGACTCAATGTTGAGGTAAAACTGTTCTATTTTTGATGAGTAGTGTTATGGGTGGGATTATTTATATCATCACATCATCAGCCTATTAATGTTCCCACTGCTGGGACACAGGCCTCCTCTCTGTGAGAGGGAATGGGCCGTAATCCACTACGCGGGCCCAGTGCGGGTTGGTGGATGTCACATGTCTTCGAATTTATAGTTCTAGGACATGCCGGTTTCCTCACGATGTTTTCCTTCACCGTTTTGAGAGCAGTGGTGATGAAATAGTTTACACAAGGTAAAGTGCCAGGCTCGAACCCACGACCTACAACTTGTAAGTCGCGGCGGATACCACCGGGCCAACACTGCTCCACAGCAGCGCCGATACTTGAAAATCTGACAGAGCAATAATTAAAAATAAAACTTCATAAACACTTAAATTCGCTTTACACCGAACACCGCTTAACATCTGTAACTTGTACCTACTTTCTGCGCAAATAAAGAACTATAAATAATAATAATGACGTTCTTATCCAGACCTTTGAAGCTTGTACAACTACCAGATTACAACATAATTCCAAAGAAAACACATTCGCAACATTACATAATAACATTGGATCTAAAATCCCCCACGCATAAGCACCAGAGATTACAAACACACAAGTCAAACCGTTCCAGAATCACTGATCTAATTACCTTGGATTTTCCTCTTTGTTAGACCAATTTATTCATAAAACGAAACATTTTCTACAGAATAAACAATTACAAATTAGATTTCAGGACTTTAATGAGCTTCTCTCATTTCAAATACCAAACCATTAATTTTGGTCACGTTCTGCTACTGAGGACCAAATCCGTCTTGGTCCCTAGTTTGATTCGCTTCCAAATTGTATGCTCTAGTATTATATTGGAATAATTAATTCCTGGAAAATCTGGGACATTTGAGAAATCTGGACTTCCAAGGTAATTATAGTTTAGTCCTTGAACCTTCGTGTATCGATCGAGGATACTTTTGATAGCTTTCGTTGGGTAGTGTGGGTACCGTGGAGGCTTATCATGTTTGGGAAGTGCAAACCAATCTTTTTGGGTTTAGTTTATCGATGACAAAAACCTATATGTACCGTACCTATCCTATCTTTCCTTGCCTCGACTATCCTATCGTATTCTTCTATCTACTCTTTTCTATCTGTATAGGTACTGTGTACTTCATCATCATCATCTTCCTGCCCTTATCCCATGTTACTTGGGGTCGGCGCAACACGTTTTCTTCTTCCATACCATCATGTCCCCTGTCACTCCATCACTGACGCCCTTTTATTTCATATCACTCCTCACACAGTCCATCCATCTTTTCTTTGGCCGTCCCCTCCCTCTCCATCCATCCACATCTATATTCATAACTCTTTAAGTCACATGCGTTTTATCCCTCCTCATAACATGACCATACCAGAAAAAACGGTTTCCTTTCAACCTTTTTGTCACTGGCGCTACTTTCAAACTTCCTCTAATATACTCATTTCTCACTTTATCAATTCACATGCACATCCATCTCAACATTCACATCTCTGCTACATGCACTCTCTTTTCATCCATCTTTTTCACAGCCCATCATTCTGATCCATACAGTATGACAGGTCTAATCACGGACTCGTAAATTTTCCCTTTTAACTTGAGGGGAATCCGTGGGTCGCAAGTTGTTCCAGTGACCTTTTTTTTTCTTGGGATAATCTCACCGCACTATTCCCAAACCACTGCAACTCCTGAAAGCCAGAACCAACAGTGACGAGCTCGACGAAGTCCCGGAGAATAAATTTAACTGTCGAAATTCTGAACGAAACTAATCAAAAAAGAATAACGGAGGAGTAGGAATAAAATATAAATTTCCACTTCCCTCCATATCAAGCAGGAGATAGAACAAACAAGGCCAATAGGCACAAAGGATCGTTTACAACTGGGATAAGCCCAGTTGCCTAGCACCACGGATAAAAATTCGCATTAATACATATTAATGGGTCCTAACATTGTGAGCTGTTATATTTGATGAATATATTTATATATTTGAATAATAGGTATGTGTACTTATGATAATATATTTGCTTTCTAACGTAAGTTGTTGCAAATGTTGGCAACTCATTACCACTTCACCTACGTTATTATGTAGTTTTTTTGCCCCAGCATTAAGCTACTGTCTCCACAAATACAGGTGACAGGGCAAGATAAAAAACGGGCCATGCTCTGCGGAGAGATGCTGCACAAATACTGAAAACTGCTACCATCCGAGAATTACCTCCTGTGGAGATTGTCTTTTCTGTAGCAGACACCTCCACCACACAAGAGTCCGTAAATCAAACTTCTCATCTTAAAAAATACACGAAAAAATTATTCACATCTGTCGAAACAATTGATAACGCATCTCACTGGGGATTGTCAATCGGTTGAACCAAGTATGTTGGGGTCTTGTTTGCACATATTGGGATACGAACAAATTTGTTATTCGTTCCGTAATTAAAATTTTACCGCAACGGGGATTCACCATTTTTGATTTTATGAGATTAAACGGAAACCCGTATAGTATGTTTTTCACAACTTTCTTTGTTACATAACATCAGGCCAGCATATTCCCCGAAAGGTTTGGCAGATGTGTGCCTATGTAGACCTATATTTTGCCACTTACATATTTTATTTAAATTCTATTGCCATTAACCGGACTTAAATCAAAACTTCCCACTGAAAAATTCCAGGAGGAGAAAAACAATTGCCCAACCTGGGAATCAAACTTAAGACTTGAAGCTCATCAGTAGCAAACACTAGACACTAGAACTAGGCACATTCCAATCAATTAATTAATTTATAGTTTACTGTCTTAATCTGTGTTCCATAGTTCAAAATTAAAGGGTAAAAAAGTAAAATTAAAAAAATAAAACCCCCAAACACGATATCTTGCGCAAATATCCTGATTCAAACAGTAAAACGCCTATAGCTTTGCACGTCTGAACCGATTTTCATCAAAAATAGCTAAGAACACGCCCGATAATGTCACCTTTCAAACAAAACAAACGAAATCAAAATCGGTTCATCCGTTTAGGAGCTATGATGGCATAGATAGATATACAAATGACAAACACCCACGTCAAACTTATAACACACTTTTACCGTCGGGGGTTAAAAAAACTTGTGTCAGGTAGAAAAAGCTACACTTCTCATTTGCATGACATAGGGATGCTTTACAGTGAACAGACCCGGCTTGTCGCAACCGACTGTTATTTCAGAAGGGGCAAAGTTCAGCACCTAACAAAAAGTATACCTCTGATCCGTATAATATTTTAATGTTTTTAATTATGTTTTATCTCAGTACAACACTCGGGAAGGATTAGCCTGAAAATGCAGTGATACAGTCGCGTGTAAGGAATAATACATACATACATAGACTGATAAACTCATTGCTCTCCTTCGGCAGTCGGGTAATAAACAATATTGACATAATTACGCTTAAACTGATAGAAAGAGAAAGACAATTTATTTCTTACTCCAAATTATGTAAAATTAACTTAAAATTTCAATGAGAAATTCTTAATTCTATTTTGGTCTGTAGGTTGAGTTTAAGGCGCCGATTTCCTTGAGTAGCTGATTGATAGATTTTTGGAAAAATATATGTTATATCAGACCATTTTTTTTATAATTTCATCTGAGCAAAATTTGAGTTTTATTCGTATAACATATTGTAATTAATTTGTAAAGTTATGCCTAAAACGGACAAAAACACGACAATCGCACCAAAACCGCTGGGCGTATTTTAATTAAATCAACACCATCTCAAAGACAATTTAATTATCTACATATTGATCTGAAGTTTTTTTTGACATGCGTGGTCCAGGATTAAAACTTTTAGAGGCCCATCCCTGCCTTAAATCACATTACACGATAGAATTTAAAAGATTAGCGTAGGTTAGGGTGCTGCGGGCCGCAGGGGAGGAGGAGTGTCGGTATAGCGTTGGCCGCTCTCCCTATCCCTTGCGGCCGAAAAGTGGTAGGTGGTGGGGCCACTGTCCTGACCCTTCACAGGGGGACCAAGGGTGCCATACATGGGGCCGTCTGGCACCCATGTGCTGGTTTGGTCCCTGGGGTGGTCACGGTGTACAGTGTGTTCTGGTACTCCCAGAGGAGGGTCCGGTGACGGACAGCCGCGATGGATTCGCGGATGTATGTTGACGCGTGCCCGTGTTCCCACCATACGCGGCACAGGAGGACACCGTGGAGTTTTAGTGGGTTGGAGTCCCACATAACTGCGCTATCTCCCCGTGGTAGCGCAGTATGCATGAGCATTCACCTAAGCAAAAAAAAAATGTTAGGGTGCTGCAAATTGTACAAAATATGGCACTGTCTTTTTCAACTATTTAGATACCACATAAGGACAGTATTTGATCCGTAGTTAACTTATCCAATGGTTATATATGCTACCCAATGAATTCAATATTCGGTAAACGCCTATATTCATCAATTGTTGGTCTAACAAATAATTAAATAAGTTAGAAAGTTAATTATTTGACCATTTGTGTAGCTAACAATTGATGTAGAAACGTATTTTGCCGACATTTGAAACGAATTGTAAGCATATTTAATTAACTATTGGTTGAGTTGGTTGGCTGATAAATAAACTGGGCCCCACAAGTTATTGCTAATTATACAATTTTATTAACGCGAAAGTTTGTGAGCATCGAAAACTACTGAACGGATTTTGATAAAACTTTGCAATAATATAAGCTTATTTATCAGAATAATACAGAGACTAAAATCATTTTTAAAGATACTAGCTTGTGTGTGCGGCTTCGCCCGCGTGGAAAGTATTTTTTTTTGTCCCAAGGGAATATAATACTGGTAAAAGTAACCAACGTGCTATTCTAGACGTTCTACGTGTTATTTTATCTCTACGCCAAATTTCATCGAAATCCGTTCAGCCATTCTGGCATCTCTGAGTAACACACATACATCTTGTGTGGATGCATTAAATCCATCCAAACCTTCACATGTATAATATTACAGTAAGATATAAAGATATTGACTGTGTAGAAATACTAAAACAACGCGGGCGTGGCTGCTAACGGCATTTGGTAGCCTATAAAGCCATTTGTACTTTGTAAACAAGCACGCTAGGCTAGAGAGTTCTATAAGAGCTTTATAAGCACTCGATACTACGTCCATTAAATCGTTACGTGAGGCGTCCTTGTAGTATTTGTGTGATAAAAAAACATAACAATTTATCTTCGAACGAGAGTAAAGCGAATTGAAGTGTTGATGAACTCTTTAATAAGTGACGGCAGATCTCTCGGGATTGATGCAATCGCATGTCTTTTTATTGTGTATACCATTTCATAACATAACATCACGTCATTACGCTCTAAAGGGGTACGCAGATGTGTACAGTTCACCTTGGTACACTCTCATTTCACCGGTTATTTTCAGTTTCATAATATTCGGGTAATCTACTCTGGCATTATACTTAACAACTTGCCTATTAGGTAGGTACAACTAAAAAGAGAAAAACAAAAAACTTTTTACAATAAAATATTACCGACATCCAAATAGGAAAACTACAAAGATAAAAATAACTTTATTTTTGGAAGTCGGTGTCCATAACACAAAAAAAAAATGGTACCTACCAGAGACACCGAATTCCAAAAATAAAGTTACTTTTCATTTTGTAGTTTTCTTATTTGGAAGTCGGTAGTATTTTTTTGTAAAAAGTTTTTTATAATTATTGCTCTGTTAGATTTTCAAGTATCGGCGCTGTTGTGCCGAGCGATGAAAATCCACCTGCGCTTTTATTTAATGGTGTCTTGTGTTTGTGAAAAGGAGGAGCTCGTAACTAAATAATAACAGCCGCACTGGTCGATCATCAATGTTATGCAACCCTGGACGAGGTCGGTCCGTGGATGGGTGACCATTTCAACATACTGGGTTTCTTCCGTGCCTCGGAAAACACGTTAAGCCGTTGGTCCTGACTGTCGTTTGAAGATCTTTGACAGTCGTTACGGGTATTCAGAACCCTGATATCTGACACCAATCTTGCCAAGGGGTACCGTGTTACCCAGTTACTGGGTTGTGGAGGTCAGATAGGCAGTCGCTCCATATAAAACACTGGTACTCAGCTGAATCCGGTAAGACTGGAAGCCGACCCCAACAAATTAGGAAAAGGCTAGGCAGATTTTTTCTCTCAAAAAATCTTAAAGTTAAACCTTGATAGTTTCTAAGATAATATACAAGTACGAGTACTTAACTAAAGGCTTCGTATTGAAAAAACGAGACCTAAAAATTTGGTCCTAAATAAACAGAATCCATAGCCTTTTTTCTGTTACACCAATCTCACCCAATTCTTTGAAATTGGGTAACAACATTGAGTCTATCTAGTTATCTAGAAAATATCGATCCTCGACTGATTCTGACAATTCAGAAATGGACCTCTATATCCTGAATGCAAGGAAACATCGAAAATTATAGTGCTCTTCAAACTTCTGGGCCGCCCTGAAGTTGGCTTTTTGATGCGCGAGGCAAGAAACGGTGCTGTTTTTTTATTGTATGAGATTGATTTACTACTTCGCAACCATAGTAGCATTGTAGCTATTGCGAGTGTATTACGCAACGTTTTTGGTTGCCTACCGTACCTACCATTGAAACAGAAAATATAATACTAGAATACAGATGCCTCATTCCATACAAAAAAACCGACCCGACGTCACTAACACTAGTGACGTCGGGTCGGTTTCATCTGATTAAAATGATAATTTTGATAAGTACTTCGATTGCGTTCGGTTCCGTTCCACGGCTATAGATGGCGTTAGCAGAGACTTGCAAGTAAAAGGATCGTGACTGTTTTTTCATTAAATACAGTGAAAATTTGTTTTAAAGTTTTTTTTTGCAAGTTTTTACAGTTTCATTGTACCAAACTGTGTAATACAAATTAAAAAAATCGAGTGGCATGCCCCACAAATTTAAAAACGCGCCATCTATTGGAATCAATTTTAAATGATCCGTTTAAATAATCTTTGAAATGTGAATTAAGAGCCCAATCGTTCCACAATTTTGTGCTTAGGAGAGTTGATTAAAAAAGAACATACAATTTTTATAATCAATTCTAGAAAACGTTAATTTTACACACAATTCAATAACGTATCAATGTAAAGCGCCATCTAGTGACATTTATTTGAACCAAATTTTATTTATTAGCGCTGGGACCCTGTTCCATGGACATAATCGTCGACATATTTTTGTTAACAGCCTGAATTTTTATCAAACAATTGATTCCACAATTTTTTCTGATTTATTTTTATCTTCCTAGTTACTTATATTTATCATTGTAGGTAAGTATTCCGCAAAAGGATAGACACCGAAACAGAGGTGTTTTGTACGGCCATATTTCATTAGTTCCATTTCATTCCCATTGAGTGGGGACGAGCCTATTGCCTATACTAACCATTTACAAACCCAGACTGCATACAATTAATAATAAAAACCTAAAAGATATCCAATTAAACTTTACTCAACCTGGGAAACGAACCTAGAACAGCAGCAGTCACTTTTATGATCACTAGTTCTAAATTAAAAAGTGAGATGTCATTCAGGCGTTATTTTATTTTTGAATAACACGAAAGCAACATTGCTCGGAAACAGCTTTGTAATAAGATAATACATTTGCAAAACGAAACATGAAAGATTTAAGATTTATGAAAACAACACTTGGTTTTTCAATTTTCTTAAAGGTGCCTTTACAAAGCGTATACCTCAGCATTTATGTTTGGTGAGGAACGTGTGGTCCAAGACATAAAAGATTGTAACAAAATGGCTTGCTACTTAACCAACGACGTTTTTATTTCCTACCTTACCATTGTGTTTCCTCACAATGTTTTCCTTTACCTTATTGAGAGCGGTGGTGATGAAATAATTAACACAAAGTAAATTAAATAATCACACTAATATTAAATAAAAGAGAAAGTTTGTCAGTGTATAAGTGTGTTTGTATGTTTGTGACTCTTTCACGCAAATACTGCTTAATAGATCTGGATGAAATTTGGTACAGAGGTATATTCAATCAATCTGCCTAGCCTTTTTCCCAATTAATTGTTGTAGGGGTCGGCTTCCAGTCTTACCGGATTCAGCTGAGTACCAGTGTTTTACTTGGAGAGACTGCCTATCTGACCTCCACAACCCAGTAACTGGGTAACACGATATCCCTTGGCAAAACTGGTGTCAGATTTCAGGCTTCTGCAAGTAGTCACTCATAATGACTGTCAAAGATCTTCAAATGACAGCCGGGACCAACGGCTTAACGTGCTATCCGATAGGCAAGGAGGAAACTCGGTGTGTTGAAATGGTCACCCATCCACGGACCGACCTTGTCAAGCGTTGCTCAACCTTGAAGATCGACCTGTGCGACTGTTATTATTTAGCCACGAGGTCCTCGGCACAGAGATAGGTTATAGTCTATAATAGCACAAAAGATATGGATTTTATCCCAGATTGTATCACCATCACGCGGGCGAAGCCGCTAGCAGAAGCTAGTAAATCTAATAAAGTAGTCTAGTTCGTGTAAATCGTCACCAATGACCTGGTGAAGCTTGCGGAGATCCGCTGGTTGCGAGACGCACGGGATCGGTCAATATGGCGACGATTGGGGTAGGCCTAGGTCCAGCAGTGGAGTGTGGCATACAACGCACAGAAAGCTGTAAGCCATATTTTCAAGAATTCCAATTATTAACATTCCCGTGTCTTTATATATATGAATTGGCGATCTTTGTCAAAGCGAATCTACATCTTTACACCCATCCAAGAAGCACACGACACAAAAATAAAATATGCGTAAGAAGACATAAAAAAGCAGTATTTAGTAAAAACATTTTGGGCATGGCACCCAAAATTTACAATAAGTTGCCAAAAAGTATCACAGACCTACACAAAATGCACCAATTTAAATTATGTTTGCATGAATTCCTAGTCACAAAATGTTATTATTCAATTAATGATTATTTAAATGAAAAATGATTGGCTTTATCTGAAATGTCACCACAACTCTACTGAGTATTGAAGTATGAAGTTTGTATACCCATAGCATGCCCCATGAAAAATATGTATGATGATGATTTTGTGATTCTGTGGACAATGTCACTTTTATACTTTTCTGTTAACAATAAATTATTGACATTAAAACTATTTATTACTAACATGATCGCATTAATAATTAATTATTGACATTACTTGACATATTAAATTAAACAAAAAAAAAAAATTGACATTGATCACAGAATTATTATAAATTAATTTACCTAATTGGCAAAGGCCTCATTGTATATTTGTACGCCACATGGCAAAACATATAGAAACTGTTTTTTATTGTAACATCTTGCACACTGCTGTAACCTACTTATGTTTACAAATAAAGACTGATTGATTGATTTTTTTTTTTTTTTTTTTTTTTTTTTATTTTTTTTTAAACTTGATTGGATGTCTTTCAGCTGACATGATGATTGATGATGATAAGTCTAGTTCGTCTCGCCTAACTTTCAACACTATAGCAGACAGCTGTGAAAACAGTGACATGTGGAAAGAATGGAAGCTTTTGCCAGGTAATGGGATAGTAGGTATGGATTGACGTAAAAATACAAACAATGTTTACGAAGGCATTTTCTATTACAAAGCAGCAATAAATCATTGACCCAATAAGTTGCCAAGAGATTTTAATCTAAATACAACCTTATTGGTACAATAGTGCCAATTATAAATCATCATAAATACTACAATCGCTACCGCTCATGAATTAGAACCCAGCAGTTTAATGAACGCGTCAGAAATTGCCTTTGTAAAGGGCATTTCTCAAAAATATCATTTTAAAATATTCAATTATTCGTCTTGGACTGTAAATATAAATAAAATTGGCCTTTATAAATCGTTGAGAGGTTTTCTTTTATTCATACAGACATTTGATTTCTTTCATTTCAAACTGATAATTCACAATTTAAGCTCAGCTGGTGTAGTGCTGATTGATTGTTTGATTGAATAGCTCGGTCTAAATTATTACACGAAATAGATATTTGTTTAGCTAATATTATAGAAGAGATGTAATGGAGACCATCTTAGTTGAGATGGAAATGCAGAGCTTTACTGCAGCGGACGTCCCGCACCTGCGAAGATAGAGGCAAGACTCCGCTACTCGTAGCTTATAGCTGAGTCTTGGTAATACTGTAGTGCCATCTATACCGGCACACGACGACACACGAACTACGAAATGACTTGATCGGGCGTTGTGCCGTGATGTAGGATTTGTGACGTCACACAAAACACACCCGTCTTGTAGTAGGATTCTCCCCTTTCAATGGTGGTTACTAATTTACACTAATATTATAAAGAGGAAAGATTTGTATTTTTGTATGTAACGAATAAACTTAAAAACTACTGGACCGACTTCTAAAATTCTTTCACCGTTGGGAAGCTACACTATCCCCGGTTGACATAGACTACTTTTAATCTCTGTTATCCCTCGGGAACGGAAACTACGCGGGTAAAACCGCGAGGCGTCCGCTTGTCACACTATAATATTATAAACGCTCAAACGGCTGGACAGATCTGGATGAAATTTGGCGCAGAGATAGATTCTAGTCAGGAATAACACATAGGATACTTTTTATCTCGGGAATATATGTTACCTCGGGATCATTTTCGAATTTCACGCGAGCGAAGCCGCTGGCAGAAGCTAGTAATATTATAAATGTGAAATTTTTGGATGGATGGATGTATGTTTGTTACTCAACCATGCCAGCACGGCTGAACGGATCTGGATGAAATTTGGCACATAGGTAGAATATAGTTTATATCCCGGTATAATGTTCCCTTACGCAGATAAAACACTTAACATGCGGGCGACACCGCTGACAGAACCTAGTGTTGATATATTTTATTTGTTTGATCACAAAGTAGTTTATACCTAACACAATTAAGTGCTTTCCATTCAGTACACGTTCAAGAGCAAATTAATTAACTTAGTTCCGATGCCCAACATAAATGTGAATAAATCAAACTGGAACGGGCCAAGGTTTCATTCAACTGAAAACAAACAGGAGCAGTATTGGGTGACCTTTAATTCTGTCGTGAAAACAATAGCAGTCGCCAACGAGATTCGCAAGAAAATAAATTAGGTCAATGTTTAAGTGGCAGATCCTGTTTTATACTTTACTTAAGGGTATAAATATTAAGTGTTGATTAATAGCTACTTTTGGAATGATAATATCTAATTTCTTTTTACCCGGCTGCAAGGAATGGGTTATGTTTTTTGCGCGTGTCTTGTACGTAAGTATGTATGTATGTAATATTCTTTATTACCTCTATATCTTTTAAACAGCTAGACGGATTCATATAATTAAGTTATCGTTATTTAGGTCTTGCTTTCCAAGTGTTCTTAGATAAGTGAAATTAAAAAAAAACAAATATGGTGGATTTTGGGCGCCATATTGTCCGGGACCCAAGTTTTTTTCTTCCAAACCTATCTAGTGGGTTATCAAAATGAAGGGTTTTAAGAGGTGATTACAAAAATATATACTACTTATATGTTTAAAATAATTCGAAAATAAATAAATACTAAAAAGTTGTAAATAAAAAAATAAAATTGAAAATCAAAAACCCCACTGCTTAGACGCTTCTTAAACAATCGGAATAGTTCGCTAACTAAAAAGCTATAATATAGAAAAATCATGCTGTGCAGTCGGAGGAACAAGGGGTCAGTCAGCTCGCGAGTATATATCTCCGACTGCACAGCATGTTTTTTTTTTGTTTATAGCTTCTTAAGCAGTCAGGTTTTTGATTTTAAATTAACTTTTTTTATATCATTATTTGGTTGCCAAGTGCTGATGAGTCTATATCAAAATTTGGGTCAAAGAAATTCTTTGCTTAACAAAGTCAAAGTCAAATATATTTATTCAATTAGGCCAATAAACGGCACTTTTGAACGTCACATATTTTAAAATTAAAATTTACAAGTAATAAAAAAAACAAAAAAAAAGATTCTACCGTGCATTCGGAAAGTAGATTGTTATGGAGAAGAACGCACAAGAAACTCCATACTTACTCTTTTTTTAAAAAAAACTATAGGTATATCTAACTCAATCATCACTATATATACTGATCTTGTGCCTTTTGAATCAAGCGGCTCTTAACAGACTTCTGCCGGATTCCTTGCAGTTGATATTGTCATGAAAATCATAATCAAAATTGTATTTTCTTCTATTACAGGTAACACGATCAATGATGACTTCCGCTGACTTTAACTGAAAGACGAGTAAGGTAACATATTATAGTAACATAATAAAAAACACGTGGTTACAAAAGAACCAGTAAAACCTTTTATTGGTTCTTAACACCCTTTTAATCAAACACCAGTTCCAAATTTCATACACTATTCTGAACAGGAAACAATGCCCGAAAGTCCAATTTTAAAGTTCTTCTAATCATCAATTCGACGTATTGTGCAAAGGCATAATATTTTCGAAACCATTTTAATATTCGGGATACGCATCAGAAAGATACTGCGATCGCTCAGTATTCCGTGAAAATGGACTCCCCGTCGGTAAACTGAATTCGTTTTCCGAAATGAAGTTGCGATACAGTTCACTTCATCTGCTCACTCGAATATTGTTTGTGAAAAGTGTGTTTGTATCAAAGTGAGTTTATCTGGGTTGCTCTAGGATTACAAATGGATCCAATCTTTTTTGTTTCGTTTTAAAAAGGCAGGTATCGAGTCTATACGGTGGGGATCAGGGTCGACTTTGTCACTTTACGTAACTACATTTACAATAAATAAGATTAAAGGTTAGGAAAACTATAAAAAAGATGTTAAAAGTTTTTAAAAGTCTGAGGACCGTTTTTTATGGCTGGCTTTTTGCAGACACTGTATTTACTTTTTGCCCGACTGCCGAAGGAGGGTAATGTGTTTATCAGTCTATGTATGTATGTATGTTTGTTCCTTTATGGCATTCTAGAGAAAAACGCGTTGGCCGATTTTGATGATTCGTACGTCAATTGATTCGTCTTAATCTTGCGATTGTCACTGGCTACATTAAAATTGGATAATAGAAAATGGCGGCTATTGGGCGCTTCCTATTCCATCGTGTAGGGTATCATCAAATTAAGTGTTTTAAAAGGTGATTTCAAAAATTATATAACACTAATATGTTTTAATATACCAAATTCGAAAAAAATAATAACTAAAAAGTTTTAAATAAAAAAAGTTTAATTTGAAAAATCTAAAAACCCGACTGCTTAAATATTGAACTGAGAAAATCATGTTGTGCAGTCGGAGCACACTTCTGGTTTTGGTCAGCCAACTCGCGAATATGTATCCTCCGACTGCACAACATGATTTTCTTATTGCTTACGTCTTTTTAGTTCGATTTTAAAGCAGTCGGGTTTTTAGATTTTTTAAAGAGGCTTTTCTTACCAACATTTGCCCTAAAGAGAACAATACCATAATTAAAACATGCACATGAAAATTCAGTGCCTACTTGGCCTACCAAGTCCTCTTGACTTCACCGTCTCAGACCTCTTTTCGCCTCTCGTAGTGTACTCGAAAACGTAATGAGCCCATACATATTTAGCAGCCAGAGAAACAGGCAGTCCCTAGCAGGAAATGCCATTTGTGAGATGTGAACTCATTTGGTAAAGTGACGGACATTAAGGGATAAATTTCATAGGAAACGACGTTGTTAAGTTAGGTGGGAAACTGGCTTAGAGTTTCCTGTGATAGAATCAGTGGGACTATTTGTTTTAAAGTTCTAGGCGGGCGCCAAGTCCCTGACCCGTCACAAGGGGACCAAGGGTGCCATACACGGGGTCGTCTGACACCCATGTGCTGGTTTGGTCCCTGGGGTGGTCACGGCGCACAGTGTGTTCTTATGCGCCGGTGATGTGTGGTACTCCCCAAAGGAGGGTCCGGTGACGGACAGCCGCGGCGGGTTCGCAGTGAGTACTAACGCGTACCCGTGTTCCCGCCATAAACGGCACAGGCGGACACCGTGGCGTTTTAGTGGGTTAGAGTCCCACATAATAATACACACATAATAGTATGCATGAGCATTTCGCCAGGCAAAAAAAAAAAAGGCTGGTGCCTAAGCAGAAATGGCAGTCGGAACGATGTTAAGAGGGGAATTCACAAGATTGCGGGCATGCCTGCCAGGTATTTCCACCAGGTCTACCTGATAAAGGATCGCCTGTATGCGAAGGTCTCACCGTACCAAAAGGTCGTAACAAAACGAGTCCCGGCGGACATGACCCACAGGTGACTTGACTGCTTTACCTATGTCTCTCATTGACGTAAATCGTACAAAACATAATGAATAAATAATCACCTGTGGAGGCTTTAATTTGGAGATAAACAAAAATAAAAGAGAGAGGGTGGTCAAAATGAGGGGTTGTTGCGTAAAGCTGGGAACAAATTATCGGACGCGACTGATGTGTGCATGGACAAAAACATCCAGTAGGCCAGATGTCTATCGGACGTCCGAACGCCCAAGGTCGTCCGCAACTTACGTCCGATATTTTGGACAATTTATTGTACATTCATTACCCAAATGTTCTATAAGTTGGGACGCGGATAAATTTGAAAAAGAGTTACCGCAGCCTTGGCTCAAGCAGCTGAAAGAACACAGGTTTTATTCAGTAAAAGTCTGACACCCCTCCTTCTTCACCCAGAGCGGGAGAAGTCATCGGATGATTTACCACCACAAAAAATAAAAAGTAGATGTTCTATAAGTCGCGTCTGCCCAGTCGCATCCATCAGCCGCGTCCGATAGCTTGTGGAATGTTATGAAAGAAGAGTGAGGGATAGCACGACGGTTGACGGAGCAGAATGACAGAAGACAGCGTTTCGCCCACATCAAGTAACATGGTACAAGAGCCGAAATATGATAATGAATGATATTGAAATTTTATTTGTAAAGAGAACGCACAAGAGTACGCTTCTTGATCAAGTTAACACCTAATAATCACTGCGTATTTTGGTTTTAAAGCCAGAAGCTACACTTATCAGGATTCAGCTTTGATTCGTGTCGGTGTAATTATTTGTTCAATACTCGTGGTAATTATTACGTAAACAATATCAGACAACAACTGTATCACAGTAATACGTAGCTATATTTAAGGAGAATTTCACGTAATTTAACTACACGTATAAGCGAGAAAACCAGAACCAGATTTGAGAAGAACCACATTTTACCAGAAGTTTTTGCGCCCGCGCGAAACTCGCGAATTCACCTTCGGAAACTACCTCGAGGATAAAAAGAACCACTTCTTTGTCTTTATCCAGGCCGTAATTTATCAGTGTATCAAATCTATTTCTTGCTGTTGAGGCGTGATTCATTATCAAACATCCAAACAGGGAGTGTTTTTGATTATAATATTTATTAGTAAGGTCTTATTTGCTGGAGTGCTGCAAATGTCCTGTACCCTAGATAGCCAATAGCCACTTTTCCAATGCTGCAATAAACCTGGCCACCTATTATAGGACCCAAACTGTGTGATTAAATGTACTACGATACGATTAAGCCTTAGGCATAACACGCACTGCGGTTTTTATTCGCGCGTTTTTTTTTCCGCAGATTCTGTGACACATGGAATTGTGTGAAAGTGCAAGCATTGTGGAAAAAAAAATCGCTCGGAAATAATAACGCACCAAATCCGTGTTTTGCTACAGAATCAAACGCACCGCGGTGCGGATTAAATTTGAGCGAATATTTTGAGCTCTATGATCAAGTTGAAAGAAACAAAAATCGCGCGGAATTTTATCCGCTGTGCTTGTTCGTATGATTCAGTACGCGGGAGAAAAATTCGCGCGGCTAAAAATCACAATGCTAGCTAAGCCTTATTCTATTCGCGTTGCAGTACACTTAACTCCGCCGCCTTATTCAATAAGGTAAAAATAAAGATTATATATTCTAAATTGACGGTAGTGTGTTCACATTTCGTATCATTGTTATTTTATTCAGCATATCACTAAACGTAATCTAACCTTTTTACCGCAAAAAATGGTGTCACTCAACAATATTTGCGTAAACCTCTCTTGGGAACGCTAGAGAATCTTCATAACGCCTTAAGCCTATTCCTCTAGATAAATTCAGATACTAACATGTTCAGACAAGAATGTTTAAGCCGTGTCCACACAGGAGCTTTGCTTGGTGAGTAACGTTGTACGAATAAGCTACATATTGAGGATCCTGTGACCAAGCGCGATATGACTGGACAATACGATTACGATACGACTGCGCGTTTTACTGAAATTGCTCGATTAAAAATTATAATAGGTACCTTAATCAATGGCCATCAAACTGAATTAAAGTTAAAAAGTTTTAAGCCTCAAGAAAAGTTTTGACATTGTTTTGACGTGGTTAGGATGCAGATTAGCACAAAGCAAGTAAAACATATTTTTATGCCATAAAGGTGACTAAGAAGGCCTACGAATATGATATTAACTTGCATCATCTGTTCGTCGACTACAAGCAGGCTTTTGATAGCGTCAACCATGATCGGAGATAAAAGGATTGAGGGTGTGAGTGCATTCTGATACTTGGGGTCGAACTTAAACTCCCGGAACTTGATGCAGGAGGAGATCAAGGCTCGTATAACCGCCGGAAACAGATGCTTCTACGCTTGCAAGGCCATGCTAAGCAGTAAACACTTAACCTTGAAGTCCAAGCTCACTATTTACAAGACTATAATTCGGCCAGTCGTGACATATGCTTGTGAGACCTGGACGCTGACTCAAAAAGACGAACTTAAATTAGCACTGTTCGAAAGGAAAGTCTTGGGGAGAGTTTTCGGACTGGTGCGAGGAGACGACGGCACGTATCGCGTAAAAATGAACTACGAATTAGAAAACCTGATCAATGGGAAAACAATTGTCAGGCTCTTCAAAGGCTCAGATGGTCAGGTCAGATGGGCAGGAAAGAATGGGCGATACCAGAGCCGTTAGAGTCATGTCCAAGTGGACTCCGATTCAAAAAAGACCCAGAGGAAGACCCAGGAAGCACTGGATAGATTGTGTCGAGGAAGATTTGAAGAGGATAGGTTAAAATATCTTGGCGAAAAGAGGCCAGTGATATAGCGAAATGGAAGAAGATCGTTGAGGAGGTCAAGACCTACAAAGGGTTGTAGCGCCAAAGGAATGAATGGTGAGTAACAAGGAAGTGGTATACCTGATGGTAAGTGTTGCCTAACCATTTCAGAGCCTCTCAGTCTTTGCACCGAACTCCGAACTGTATGAATTTACCCTTAGCCCTTCCCCCTTAAATACAAAGCCTGAGTATTCAAGAGACGGTAAAGTGCGTAATAAACTTAAACTAATCGGGAACAAAGAAACCATTTACAGTTTAGAGCGTTATATTGTTTAGATAGGGTTGTATTAAATTATCTTTACACATAATTGAATTATCTTGGAGACAAAAGATTTAGTCCAACATATAGAACGGATTGTGTATGTTGGTATCCTCAGATTTGATGAAATATTGTTTGATCGTTGTGGCTGCTTGCAACCATTACACATCAGTACCTAACTCAAAATATTTCTTATGATACTTTTACTGACCTTTAGAAATATTTTCAATTTCATATATAATTATAATTGTTTCAAAAACTTGCTGAGTGTTGAAAGACAGTGTCATGTTACGAAGTTTTGCTTTTTCTTAGTAAATGTGAAAGTTTGTGTCTTGTGTTTCATTCACGCATGTGACAGAACGGAAATGAATGAAATTTTGCTCACAGATAGTTTATTATCACTTGGATTAACACATAGGATACTTCTTATCCAGGTAGCACAGTATAAATATGGACGAACAGTATTATACTCACAGCATATTAGAGATCTCGTCGATGCGCATGTTTGTGTGAGTGTGCTGTTTTGAGCGTTTGTAGGTAGTTTCCATACTGTTCGTCCTTATTTATACTTTGCAGGTATTAAGTTTCTTTGCGAGAATTTCGACTTTCACGCGGGCAGAGCCGCGGTCAGCAGCTAGTGGGCCATAAGTCAATAAAAGTTTTACTAAAAGAACTTTCGCAACATATCAAGCTTATCGTCCGTTATTAGATAGTAAAGCTACAACTGATAACACCGCCGATAATACTTCAATGTACAACAGACTTATCAAAGTAATAGATCAATACATACTCTTATCAATCAACATAGAATATTGGCAACAATATTATTTATAACATCAAAGAGAAATGTTACAGAACACGAACTATTTTGTGCGCGTGGTTAAAATGCATTCTATCTCATCCGACAACTTGTGCGAAAGAGATAGATGCTGTGATGAGCAGTAAGAAGATAGTTCGCGTACGAATTAGCACTTTTGCAAGTTTGTAGCGAAATGGTTGATGATTTATGACGAAAACGAGCGCGCGATATTTTATAAACAGACCTTTGGGAGTAACATGAAAAAACTACTAAATGTATATTTTCAAAATAATATTATTTGCATTGTTGAATTCAACAATGCGTAATTGCTAATAGTTATTACTAATCAAGCCCTGTATGGTGGCCATTTTGCGATTTTCCTTCTTCTCTACTTCTTCTTATGGGATTTGTATAAATATGGAACTTTCGACGCTCATAACTTACAAATTGTTTGTTTTCTCACTTTTTTGTTTCCATACAGGTCAAACAGTGGAGTAATCGCCAGACTACGTTTGTATGAAAGAATCATCGGCTAGTGTAACCTTAAGTAAAACTTTACAAAGGCTTTAATCATATTTTTTGCCCTAGGGAAACTAAAATGGTTTTTAAAGGTACCTACTACACTGTAACAGTGACTATCTACAGAATATAGGTAACTTAGTTTTCTCGCTCCACAAAAAATGTCGTGCAGAATTATAATTCCCTTACATCATACCTAACACCAACAAATTAATCTATCTCCAAAATCAATAACCTACTTCACCAAGCACTTAATCGAAACCCAAACACACTGAACTATTAACAGACAGACAGATAAACAAACAAACAGACAAGCATTTGACTAATAGAGCCGGCTTGTTTGCTCAATCGGATTCAACGCAATTACTGCGCGGAAATAATGTCATCACGGCGACATGTGTCCACGGAGCTCGTAAAATCGTAAAGGACTTTTAAATGCATGTGTCATACACGTGCTGTGCAAGTGTACTGGTTGAGCTCAATTTTAATGTTTAAGTATGCCCTAGTCGACGGCACGAACTATTTTGTGCGCGGGGTTAAAATGCGTGCTATCTTTTTTTTTTTTTTTTATATTATCTTATGCGACAACACGTGCGAAAGAGATAGATGCTGTGATGAGCAGTAAGAAGCTAGTTCACGTACGAATAAGCACTTTTGCAAGTTCGTAGCGAAATGGATGATAATTTAGGACGAAAACGAGCGCGCGAAATTTTATAAACAGACCTTTGGGAGTCTAGATATCATGAAAAAACTACTATATGTATATTTATAAAATAACATTATTTGCATTGATGAATTACTTATCTATCCCTGTATGGAGGTCGTTTTGTAATTTTCCTTCTTCTTATGGTATTTATTTCCGCCCAAAGATGCGTTAAAATTAGTGTTGAAATATGGAACTTTCGACGCTCATAACTTTCAAATATATTATTTTTTTACATTTTTGTTTCCATACAGGACTAGATAATGATGAGACAAACTGATATCATTTTTTATTTTGAACGTAAATTGTCAAACAGTGGAGTAATCTCTAGACTACGTTTGTATGGAAGAATTTTCGGCTAGTGTAACCTTAAGATTTTGCCCGCGGTATCGTTCTTTTAACTTAATCCACAGGAACCGCATTTGATGTGCATTTTCTCCGAGAAATAAAATTTACTTCAAAAATTGACACAAATACCTCTAAAATGCAAAAAATAAGCCTCGTACTCGCGTCGGGGAACCGCTACCGTTTACAGCAGCTAATTTTATTTACTTAGCGATTCCCCGACGTGAGTACGAGGCTTATTTTTTGCTTTTTAGAGGTTTTAAAAAATGCGTGCTTTTTAAACTAAATATTATAATATGACTAGTAGAAGATACGCTTCAATCGACAATCTTTCGAAACACGTAATTATGACACGATATCTTGCGAAAACTACCCAGAAAGAGTAGAATGCGGATTCAAAGTCCAAAGAGTAAAATGCGGATAACTTTTGAAAGGTGAAACCGATTTTAATCAAACATAGCTGAGAACACTCTTATTTATTTAAACTTCATGTACAATGGCGATACATAGGCGGACTTAATGCAGCAAGGCATTCTCTACCAGTCAACCTTTGGGTTAAAAAGAACACAACAGTGGTAGGAGTCCAAAATAAAAATGAACAATAATTAAAATTGGTTATTAAACTATCTTACTAATAAAATTCAAAAGTGGTTCTTTCCTCAAAAGACCATTTCAGACATATGTCTACATGGTCTTCACATGATATAACCAAGTTTTTGTCAAGACTTCATAAGAGACTGTGACCTCTGAGTTTGTTTCGGCCTTTCTTCTCAGAGTAGTCAGATAGGAAACGCCGACCTCATCTAGTTTTAAAAAATATGATCGACATGTAAAAGTGTTTGTACAAACCAACTTACAGAAATAAAATCATTTATCATTTATCATTTAATTATGTTGACATCCGAAGTTGGCGGTAGTTTACGGATCCGCTTCCAAATCCTGGAACCATGGACCAACGGTTTTACTTTTTACCCGACTGCAGAAGGAGGGTAATGTGTTTATCAGTCTATGTACGTATGTGGCGTTCTAGATACCAAACGCGTTTGCCGATTTTGGTGATTCTTACGTCAATTGATTCGTCCTAATCCTGTGTCACAGTGTCACTGGCTTCATTCAAATTGGAAAATAGCAGGATTTTGGGCGCCATATTGTGAAATTTTTATTTCTTCCAACCCCATCGTTTGTGATATCAAAATAAAGGGGTTTACAAAAAATATAAAACACTTCTATGTATATATGTAACAAATGCGAAAAAAAAATAACAAAAAGTTATAAATAATAAAAAAAACCCGACTGCTTAAGAAGCGAACTAAAAAGAAGTAAACAAGAAGAAAATCATGCTGTGCAGCCGGAGGATACATATTCGCGAGCTGGCTGACCAAAACTAGACGTATCCTCCGACTGCACAGCATGATTTTCTACTTGTGTATATTTTGAATTAACATTTATTTAATATTATGAAGAAATCTAGGCAATTTGTAAATTGAAAACAATAGCAATATGCATATGACAACCCCCGATTTCTGAGTTAAGAATTAGAAGTTCAGTATTTGCCTACTAACTTTTTTTTTTGTTTTAACTTCAAGTATTTACTGAATTAAACCCTAAGTAAGACATTTTCAAATTCGCTTGTCCGTTTTCATCATAAAAAAGCCCTAGCTCAGTCGTTCACAAGGAAGGCAGGTATCATTGAACTATTTTTAGGCACCGCCCACGACAATCTACTCTTCAAACGATCTCAAGCGCATACCCAGAACCCTTTGCGAAATTTTAATTAAAATATCATTATGTAAGTAGAATAAAATCACACAATGAATGAAAATCTTAAAACTTTTACTACTTTGTACAGTGCAACTATCTTCTTTATATCCCTCGGCAAACTTCGTGTTTCGTCAGTCTCAGATTTCTAACAGTTGTCCTTTGCACTTGGTGCAGACCCTCTCAATCAACTTGGAAGTATAAAGAGTTGTTAATACTCTTTTAACATAATTTAATTTATTTAAAAAATGGGAGAAAAGCCGCTATTTTTACAGCTTTATATATTTCACACGGAAATCAAAGCAAAACAACAATAAAGTAGGTACTAAAGTTCTGAATTCAAATTATTATACACACATAAGGTGAGATGATAGAGCAGTAGTGGCCCAGTGGTATCGGCCGCTTTACTTTGTGTAAACAAAATATCGCCACGAATTATGTCTAAGAGCCATAATAAATTACCAAATGACATTAAAGATTTAAACTTGGCACAATTTAAACGGAGACTAAATATTTTTTTAAATGACAAATGCTACTTTACTAAAATGTAATAAACAATAGGCTGATGATGTGATACACGATAAATCTAATAATTGATGAACATAGAAATTAGCATTAATTGTTTGTGACAATGCGATGATTGCCGAGGGTCATTAAGAAAATTATTGTACTGTACAAGGGTGTCTTGAACTGTACCTACAATATCCTAGTTTTATTGCTCCGCAAATACGTGTGAATTAAAGTCAGAAACAATTTGTAGCAAAATTAATTCTACAAACAATTTCCAGGAGAACCTGGCGTTCATTGCTGAGAGGTAATTAATTCTAAGCTTGTATAATATATAGCTTGTGTAATATATTACTTTTGTGTGAATACCTCTTGAGACATTCTGGAGAAAACTCAATTGATCGTAAAATTGTTAATTGTAGGCTTTTCTGTGTAACAAATGGTTCATACATACATAACGTCACGCCAGTAATCCCCGAAGAGTTAAACAGAGGTGCACAGAGTACAAACACTTTTTATTTTGAAGTCCGATGTAACAGGAGGTGAGCCTCGAACTGGGCACAAGCGGGGACCCCGAACTGCTATTGAGAAATTCCAGATGGATAACAAAAAATCAAACCGACTGCCAAAAAAAACATTACAAAGCGAAAAATAACTTTCTTTTCCGAAGTCGGTGTCGAATAATGCAAAAAAAATTAATACAAAAGACACCACACAGGGTCTCATCATTAGTTCCTGGTTTCCTTATCATGGTACTACCCTTGGGATATCTCCTTTCCAACAAAAAAAGAATCATCAAAATCGGTTCATAAACGACGAAGTTATCCGCGAACACACATAAAAAATTATATATACGGTCGAATTGAGAAACCGCCTCCTTTTATGAAGTCGGTTAAAAAACCCAATAACATTTTGCTCGACTTGGGAATCGAACCCAGGACCTCATGATGAACAGTAGCGCTTTCGATCACTAGATCAACGACGCAGTCTAGTTTCATTGCCGTTAGTACGTGTGAATTTGAGTCAGGAACAATTTGTTGCAAATTAATTCTACCTACAAATAATTTCCAAGAGAATCTGACATTTATTGCTGTTCGGTAATTAATTCTAAGTCTGTAGAATATATTACTTTTGTGTGAACACCTCTTGAGAGATTCTGGAGAAATCTCAACTGATCATAAAATTGTTAATTTTAAGGTTATCTGTTTCACAAATGTGTGAATAAGGGAATAAGGTGTTACAAATTAACACTCAACATAAGTTAGATAGATGTTCATGTTTTAAACGTTCATTTTATGTAATCTCGTCGTGACCCAGTGATAGATAGATAGATACACCATTTATTCAGTGCACACAAAAGACACAGCACAACACACAAAATCACAATGAAATAATTTTAATTTACATGGGGGTATTTGGAAAAAAAGGTGCCAGAATACAAAAAAAAATAAAGAAGAAGAAAAAACAACATAATACAAATAAAAGTGACACAAGTAACATACCTACTTCAATTAAAACACAGTGCGGTGTGCGTCTCAAGGTTGCACGAAATGGGAGACCAGCTCAGCATGTGTCAGACAAATATACCTGACGCTGATATTCTGCTGGATCCCTGCAGTGACATACGGTCGCTGAGCAGTCGTAATATGTTGGTGTTATGACAGTGTGATGTGAGGTACATAGAAGCAATTGTTTTGTGGCTAAAACCTCGCCTCTCGTGCTTGAGGTCGTGGTTTCAAATCCGAGCAAATACCTATGTGACTTTTCAATTCATATGTACTTTCTAAGTTTATCTTTGACATCGCTGACAACGGCGAAGGAAACTTCGTGCTGAAACATGAATTATAGTAAATATTTGTAAGTTAGTGCGCCAATGGTGTAATTGCTGCAAGGCGTTCCAGTGCGAGGGTAAACAAATTATAAATGTTATTCAATTCTTGATGAACTTTCTTTGTCCTTGTAAAGACCTTGAAAATCTCTGCTATGAACCTTGTCCTTAACATATTTCCCAGCCAGAAACTAAACGAACTTCTTCTCACTCCAAATCTCCCCGAAACATAACCTGTTCCCGTGTTGCCCCAGAACTAACCAATTAGGAACCTCTTCTGAAGAATTGCGAATGTCATCTATGTCGTCACCATCATCATAATTTTCGCCATAAGACGTTCTTAGCTGGATATAGGCCTCTCCCAGGCGTCATCACATCCTCCTATTCTACGTGTCTCGCTTCCAGTGGATTCCCGTGCAAGTGGAACATTAATTTTATTCCATACAATATAAAAACTGAGAAATATTTTTTTTTTGTATCTAAAGAAGTCTATTACAGTACATACAACAAAATCAATTTTAAAATATCTATTTCCACCTTTAAATAGTGTTTACGATTTATAACGACATAAAGCAATTCATTCCCGTGCAAGTGGAACATTAATTTTATTCCATACAATATAAAAACTGAGAAATATTTTTTTTTTGTATCTAAAGAAGTCTATTACAGTACATACAACAAAATCAATTTTAAAATATCTATTTCCACCTTTAAATAGTGTTTACGATTTATAACGACATAAAGCAATTCATAGACAAGATTCACTCAAGTGTCAACAGCTCAGCAATTAGTGTCTGACACTACCTCAGCTCGCAATTTGTGTCGTCAAGTAAACGCAGCTGTAGCGAGTCTCAGACATAAAAACTGTTCAAAGACGGAGTCGGTTCATTGAATAAGAATAGTTGTGTTAGTGAGTCAATTCAATCTTGATTCAACGGACCAATTTGCAGGAATTGATTGCTTTGATCTTGTTTTTCGGGTTCCGTACCCAAAGGGTAAAAACGGGACCTTATTACTAAGACTCCGCGGTCCGTATGTCTGTCTGTCTGTCCGTCTGTCACCAGGCTGTATCTCATGAACCGTATTAGCTAGGCAGCTGAAATTTTCACAGATGATGGATTTCTGTTGCCGCTATAACATAAAATACTAAAAACAGAATAAAATAAATATTTAAGTGAGGCTCCCATACAACAAACGTGCTTTTTTTGCCAAGTCGCACTTGCCAGGTTTTGAATTCACCCTTATTATTTCCGACAGCTACTTAGTTTGTAGACTCACTACACACTCGGTTCTACAAAAACCATGCTCCAAAACTCGAACACCAATGTTCAAAGCCTGCATTGATTGACATCTGAGTGAGACACAAAGGATAACAAACTATTTGATACTTCGCTGCTGTGTACATCAACTAGGGATTTTGTGCTGAGCGTGACACTCGTTTGGGTCAATCAAGATAATCCAGACGTAGCACAACACTATCCTTATCGTGCTGACTGTCAATTGTTAGGAAATATCACGCTTGTATTGGTAGACGCAGAGATAAGCAGAGTTGACCGCTAAATGCCTTGTTTGTATTGACTTGAAAATCTACTACTATTATAAATGTGAAAGTTTGTGAGGATGGGTGTATGGATGATTGTTACTCTTTCACGCAAAAACCGACAGAACGGATTTTGATGAAACTTTACACAAATATAGCTAATACATCAGAATAACACAATAATTTATAAATACATTGGAATAAGTACTAGCTAGTTGGTATAAAAGTTCACCCCTATATGCCCCGAAGAGGTGAGTGGTTGTTTGTCAATTTTTTTTAAATATAACTGTGATATTTCTACGAAGACATCAACATCATCTTCCTGTTCCCTATCCCATGTTACTTGGGATCGGCGCAACACGTTTTCTTCTTCCATACCGTCCTGTCCCCCGTCACGCTATCACTGACTCCCTTTTCTTTTATATAACTCCTCACACAGTCCATCCTTGTCTTTTTGGCCTTCTCCTCCCATTCCATCCATCCATATTTATATTCATAACTCTTTTAGTAACTTCAAAAATAGTTGATATTTTCACGAGAACATAATTTTGATATTTGACGAAGGCTACAGCAGAGAAGTCTAAAAATTAAGAAATTGAATTTTAGAGACATTCTATAAAATTCAATTTACATACACCACAGACATAAATCTAACTAGATAACGCAAGTCCCTCCATCTGTATGAAAACCAAGCGTGCTACATTTTCACAAACAATTTAAAAACAAATTTACCTACTAATGAAATAAAACATTTCCAATGCCTCGGCCAACTTTTTGTATACATTCTTTACAGCTTTATGGCATAAAAAGGCATTTTTCTAGATTTCGGTGGATTTCCGGTGCCGATAATGCTAAATGAAAAACTCAGCTTACGATCATTGATCGTTCATTGATCGTAACTTTACTCCGTTTTTCGGCATGCGCAGTACATACAATCGCGTCATCTAGTTAGATTTATATCTGTGGCATACACCTTTTCTCAAGGGGACTAGTAGAAGCTACATAACTACACCTGTTACCATTCTTTCATGCTCCAAATTTTATTTAGTTATTCAGGTTTCATCAAGCCATTCAAAGTAACTTCAAAACTAGCACCTTTTTATACTTGTCTTACAACAACATTAATGCTAATCAATCACAATAGAAACGAAAATAGTTCTATTTACTAAGCAATCGTGACCTTTAGTTTGAGAAATGCCTTTCCACATGTTTCTGCTAGCTAATCTATGTCTTTACATGTATTAATGTTGTATTTATAATAATTACACATCTAATTTGGGATACAAATTTGCTACTGTATTTCGGAGAGTAGCCTTTGGGCAAAACATTCTGAGAAGTACTGGCCAAAGGCTATTGAGAGATGTGCCAACCTGCGTAGCAATAACTGCATCAATTATTGATGCACTCAAGGCCACTAAGACTTTTGTCTTTGGGACACGATATTTTCCATCTCTGATGTCTGTGGCGTCTTAGAAAATTCGATGTCCACGTAAACCGGTAGTAATTAAAAATAATAACATACTTTTCGTCTTGTGATTGCCTTTCAACGTAATTACGTCCTCTCTTCAGACCGCGACAATTTTGAAAATACTATACATGTTTGTTAATGAAAGTCATATTTACCGGGGCCAAACAAACCTACCAATCTTTACCATAACTTCACAGTTAGAAAGAAAATAAAGATGTTGGGGTTATATTCACATATAACCCCAACATCTTTATTTCATTCAAAAACACGACAAGATAGCGTTCGAGCCAGTTAAGATTTTTTTTCTTTAATTTCTAAACGAGTGTTCCGTCTTCCGTTGCCAGCTCGTTTCCGCCTTAGATGGCAGTCTATTTGAGTGGTGGCTTCGCGCCTTTGCCCTTGAGGCTTGAATTTTCTTAAGTACAAAATGTTTTGTTACATTCTCTCTTGTATTGACGTTTTTACTAGATTTTATTTCAAAGTTTTTATAGTTGCTATCATTTTATTTAAATGGTATATTCTTTCGCTCTTCAAAGACCCTTATTAGCTATTTTTTTTATTCGAATACTAATAGGCAAAGAAGCTCGTTGGTGTTTAGATCTCAAAGACTAATTATACTCGAGTATGATAAATGAAGTTTTTGTCTCTGGATTTTTTGGCACTAGGCCAGAGACTGGTCTTGTGCCCGGTTGATGGTAATAGGACTCTTATTACATAGTTTTAAACAATACTGGCAATTTGTGGCTGCAGGTGGATTTTTACAATACAGATGTGACAGGTTTGTCGATGGAGTTTTTAGCGGGCTTTTTTGGAGTGAAGATCAGCGGCTATTACTATTATTTGCATATTTATTTCTAGTGGATATTGTGATATAAAATTGGTGTAGTTTTGTGTCTCAACTGTCTACGCAACTGGACAATATGTGAAATCATTGACAGAAGCGATCACAGAATAGTGGAGCGGAGAATTTTATTGTAGTACTAGCTTCTGCCAGTGGCTTCGCTCGCGTGAATTTCGATAATTATCCAGAGGGAACATATTCCCGGGATAAAAAGTATCCTATGTGCTATTTCTGACTATAATCTATATCTGTGCCAATTTCATTCAGATCCGTCCAGCCGTTTGAGCGTGAAGTAGTAGCAACATACAAACACACGCACACTCACACACATTCACTCACAAACTCGTCTTTACAATATTAGTGTGATAGTGTGATTGACTACCTCTGCAAAGCTTACTGGTAAGGCTGACTCGATACAATTTGCTGCCAAATACTCCAAAACATTAGAATCTGTTACATCCACATTCCAATGCATACTAAAGAATGTTAAAACCCATATATGTATCCGACTAAAAGACTTGTATATGGTCATGAATAAAAATAAAAAAGGTTTGACACTTTGAGCTTAATCTCACAGTAAATAAAATAAAATATAATTAAATTCGAAAGATATAGTAAAAGCAGAGTAAACCACAATACTTTGTAATGGTAACATTTCCTTAAACAAACAGTAAACTTAACAATTATTGCAAAAGTAGGAAAAAGTAAAATAAAAGCCGGTCATGTGCGAGTGGAACTCTTGCGCCGAAGGTTCCAATCTATATTTACTCATATCTTTTATCGTGTATCTGGTATAAATTTCAACTTGCTAGGTCCACTCGTTCCTGAGAAAATCGGTGGTGACACATGGACAGACAGACGTGATCTTATAAGGGTTCCTTTTTTTACCTTTTGAGTTCCTCCTCCTCGCATCGTGTTCCTCATTACTGAGGGTCGTTATTCCCCGGTCTTCGTGGAAACAACTTCTCCTTCACCAATTTGCGCCATCTGCTTCTGTCTTTGGCGTCGTGGAGAGCATCGTGCAGCCTGGTATTTAATGATGTGCGGACTTGGTCTGACCATCTGATTGGACTTCGACCCCTCGGACGTCTCCCCTCGATCTTGCCAGTCACCATCAGCTGTTCGAGGTTGTGTCCGTCCTTCCTGGCAATGTGACCAAAAATCTCCAGAATCCTACGAAGACAGACCGTGGGCAGTCTGATATTTATGTTTAGTTCCCGGAGGATAGAGTCATTAGTATTTTAGTATTTTGAGTTACGGAACCCTTAAAAGAACCTCACGGAATAAGTCAAACTAACTCCACGAACGTGCAGTTTATCATAAATATTCCTGCCAACAGTTTTATCGTGTACAAACGGGGGTGAATCGAAACTGACAGTTTCCCCAAGTATTTTGTTATGGGCGTTCTTGCTCCAAGTATGTGTTAATATCTATGTGCCCCGGTTTCGGGAGTTATAAATCTGTCACTGAATAGCCCGACGTACCTTTAATACCTTTCCAGACGTGTAAACGCGCAGGAAACGCCATGATGGATAGTAGGACTAAATATTTGTGGTAAATTGTGTTATCAATGGTTGGTTTCATTCGAATGAAAAAAATATTTTACTGGCGATATTTATTTAAAAGCCAAATGTAAAAATAATTTTGAGTTAAAAAAAAAACCTAGCTTATAGCATAAGCGTAGCGCCCCGCGAAGTGATACTTTTCTATTTGTAGCGTTGTGTAGCGATATGTAATGTAATGTACCATTACGTATGGTTGCGTAGCGTAACGTAGCACTGCGTAGCGTAACGTAGCACTGCGTAGCGTAACGTAGCACTGCGTAGCGTAACGTAGCATCGAATCTGAAAGAAAAAAAAACATAATAAAACATCATTTTCTCTTTTCTCTCTGTTCTGACTGAAGATGGTGAACTAAGTTATAAAAACCTTTCTGTTTTAGATATTATTTTGATAGAATAAATAATAAAAAATGTTCCATTTGTATATCTTTTTTCTGTATTTTACTTCGAGCTCAGTGAACTACCGAAGCAGTACTAACGCAGAGTGCATCAATACTCAGAAAAGTTTCGATGTTCAGAGTACTTATTTTAAAGATGGCGGCTATCAAAAGTGAGACTTGAATGAAATGCGGGAATGTATACATACTGAAGATGTGCCAGACTTAATAGCATAACATACTGTCTATGTTTTGTATTCCATTACACGTATTTGAATAAACCGTGCCTTAAGACGGTACCCTGACCAAAAAATCGGCATGAGATATGAGCGTTCCTATTGGTCTAGCGGCACTGGTGGCGCATGAATTACAGTAGTGAATACGCCCAGATTTTAGAATAAAATCGAAATGTTGGTCTTTTGAAAAAAAAAAATTGTATAAAAATGTTCGTTATTAAATTTTCTATCCATTAGTGTTAGTACAAAAAATAATCAATGAACACTTTACGAGGAGATGCATAATATCAATAATTATTTCTCATTTTTATGATTTTTTGGAAGTAGATTAGTGAAATACATACAACATTTAAAGAAAAACTAAATCTACCATTTTAGAATCAATAATATGTAGAAATTTAATGTATTTTATTAATTGATATTTCTTTTTAAATAACGAGTAGATAGCTCCTAAAAACAGCACAAAAACGGCTTACGCGGCGTTTTGCTCGGAGTATCGCCTTAAATCCTTGAGTGTCCAAAAGAGTGTATTCACGCGAGACACAATGGCTTATCTATTGTTCCATTAATTACAGGCATTTAACCAGTTAATAGTGCTTATATTTTCACCACTAATGTTATTTGAAGAAAGATAGTGACACGTGAGAGAATGGAAGAAGCAAACGTCTTGCACCGACTCCTTGTATCTTGTTCTAAGTTAATACGAGTAGGAATATTTACGGAAAGTGTTTGCGCAACGTAAGCCATTGGTTCGGGCTGTCATTTGTAGATCATTGACTGACGTTACGGTAACTCAAAAGCCCGAAACTCTGACAGCACGGAACCCAAGGATATTTCCTTGTGCTAATTTAATACGAGTAAGAATATTTTTGGAAAGTGTTTGCGCAGTTTACGCCATTGATTTGGGCTGTCATTTGTAGATAATTGGCAGACGCTACGGTTATTCAAAAGCCCGAAACTCTAACAGCACGGACCCCAAGGATATTATTTTGTTTTAATTTAATACGAGTAGGAATATTTTCGGAAAGTGTTTGCGCAGTTTAAGCCATTGTCGTCTGTAGATCATTGACAGACATTAAGGTTACTCAAAAGCCCGAAACTCTGACAGCACGGACACCAAGGATATTACTATGTTTTAAGTTAATACGAGTAGGAATATTTTCGGAAAGTGTTTGCGCAGTATAAGCCATTGTTATTTGTAGATCTATGAAATACGTTACGGTTACTAAAAATCCCGAAACTCTAACAGTACGGAACCCAAGGATAGTACCTTGCTCTAAATGATTACGAGTAGGAATATTTTCGGAAAGTATTTGCGCAGTATAAGCCATTGGTCCGGGCTGTCATTTGTAGATCATTGACAGACGGTATGGTTACTCAAAAACGCAAAACTCTGACCACGAATCTTACCTTTGGATAACGGTAAGATTCGTGGTCAGACTGACCTTGTCTTACCCGGTAAACGTGTTATAAAAATCTGACCTATTTAATAAGCAGTCGGTCCTTGTAAAACACTGGTATTAGCTGCATTCTTTTGCAGTAAATTTGGGAACCGCAAACATATTTGACAATAAAAAAAAATCTTTCGAATTGAGAACCTTCTCCTTTTTGAAGTCGGTTAAAAAAAACAGTCACATTTTGCATAAAAAGCGTAGGTATTTATTTGTTTACTTGGGTTATCCAAAGATAACAAATAAATACAAGACATAAAAACACATTTCCAGAAATAACACACAATGTATTTCAGATTTCTATAGACCACGGATAAAAAAGGAATAATACACTGGTTGGGGAAAATAATGCTCTTCACAAAAGGTCCCTCATTTTCTATATCTGTGATCTATAATCTCTCGAAAACGTTTTCGGATGATTCCGCTACCCGTATTACGAGAATGACTTTGAACTTTTTTATCTCTTGCTCTTCAAATGTTAGTATTTAATGCACGTCTTTTGTTAGTGTTTTGTTGTCGGTTTTCTTTTAACAAACTGGAAGATAATTATCGATTGATATTTGATTTCTAATATAAATTCACTTCCTAACTATCCTACTCAATTTTAATGTGGATGTAATGTTTCTTAATAAATCACGCCTTAACGGCTAAATGGATTTTGAGGGAATTTGGAACAGGTAGCAGACCATGGACTAGATAAGAATATTTTTTTTGTTTATCTCGGAGTAGTAAGTTACCGACGAAACACCAAGTTTCGCGCGGGCAGGCGTTGGCATGAGCTGATTCTTCAATAAAAATAGGGCACTAACCCTTCCGCAGCGTTTTGCATTCAGTACAAATGTTTTAAAGTAAAAGGTTTGATATACTGAGATTCACTAGACCCCAATCGTTATTCGGAAAGTATGTACGTAAATAATGTTTTCTACACTCACAACGTAATGTTCCAAATATGAATTCAAAAATATTGTTTAAAAACGTAATTTTTTGTCAAAGTTAGGTAAAATTTTAAAATAGTAGTTTATGCAATGGTCATATAATAGGGGCTATTAAAACACGAGGGTGGGTTTCTGGTGGTGGGTATTTTCAAACAACTGCATCATAAAATAACTTTTTAGTTTTTATAGCACACTTTTTAATTTATTGGCGCATATGGGCTCATTGACATTGACAGTCATGGTGCAATGAGAATCTAAATTGTCCGCCATAAGACATATTTATTCCGTTTCCACTTTTATTTTATTCCAACTGTATGAGTGAACATAAAATAGTGTTTGCAATGGCATATAATAATTAGGTACTATAATTAGCCGTATCATAATAGTACACTCGTGTGATACGATTATCACACACGTTTTCGCCTAGTGTGATAAACCCACACTCGTGTTTTAATAACTCCTATTATATGACCGTTGCATAAATTACTATTTCAGTATTTCACCTTTACGACCGTTTGGTTTGGTAATGGTTTTCAGGTGTGCTTCAATATTTAATAGTTTAATGGATTGGTAATCCAGATTATCACAAGTCAAAGGTGAAATAAAAGCAGAGCAAAATATGTAGGTCCAATAATTCATTACGTAAATGTAAACAGAAAACGATTATCTATTTACCAGAAGCATATCTACACTTTTTGAGAATTTTCTTTCAAATACCGCATTCATTTTTTGTAATTTCAACAAAAAGAAAGAATAGGTATACGATTGGATTTTACAATGATACGATCATCATCATTATCATTGGCAGCGTTGTTCTACCCACAGCTGAGTAAAAGCAAACTTCCTTATGAGCCATGCTGCCCTGGTCAATGCTATACTGAACGATGCTCTACCAACGCTATTTATAATTGACATCGTAATCCCCCAGATTCTTAAGAGAAAATCTTTCTCATTTTCCAAGACCAAAGCAAGCTGAGAAACCAATGTAACCTAGGTTTTATTCCGACCTATTCAAATTTTATTCGTTCTCCTCAGTTTATAGGAACGCATCTACCTTTTACTGGTCCTCTCTGGTTCACTCAAGGTGTTGATGGCTCCAAAGCTCATATGTTTTATTTGCCGCAGTAAATTGTCAAACGCCATCCTTTAGCTAGTTTATTTTCCAACTTGGTGTTGCCTAGAGGTAGAATGGTGTTTATTTATTTACCTTACATGATCATCTCGAAAACTCAGTGAATTAGCCGGTTGTGTGCCGTAATTATCGTGGATTCACGTTTTAGGCAATCAAGGGGTTAAAGGTAAAAGTGAAGCTATCCAGGCACTGTTATTTTATTAGAAAAGATAATTCAATTTTAAAAACCCTTGACTCAAAAACTTCAAGAAAATAGGTTTTTTTAATTTAATACTATGCTTTTTAAACAACAATTCTATATCTACTTCGATCGACAATCTACTGAAATACGTAATTATGACACTATATCTTTTGCCAACAATAATAGTACATAGGTATTAACTTTTGAACGGCTGAATCGATTTTCATCAAACACAGCCAAGAACACTCTCGACAGAGTCACTTTTCAAAAAAAAACTAAGTCAAAATCGGTTCATCCGTTTCCATTTCCACGCAAATCCACAGATACACAGCAACACATGTTAAACTTATAACACCCTTGTTTGTCCGTCGGGAGTTAAGCAAGAAACCGAATTGTGTGGGAAATGGGGAGAGAGGTCGATGGCCTGCAGTGGGAGAGAGAGCTTAAGTGAAAAACGTTTGATATAGCCCAAAATACTACAACAAAAATCACGGATTTTATAAAATTACGAGTAATAAGTTTGAAAAACTTGTAGGAATAGGGCAAGCATTGCTCTATAGCAATTTTGATATCTCCTAGATACTCTTCAATTATAAACACGAGCCAGATAGCGTGGCAGTGGCAACAGCCTCCTGAAAGTGATAGCTGACAGGGGCCATTCGATCTGGTCTCAATAAATATTTTGATTTCGACTGTTCGAAATCTGATATATTGAGAATCTGGTGTTTTGAGAATCTGGTATTCTGAGATTGAGCCGCTTGATGACAGTCCCAAAATTGGGCATCTCATCAAGAAAACACTGTCTTTCATAGAATATAAGTACTAATATAAAAAATAAAAATAAAATTACTAACATCCTTTAAGTGAGGAAAGGAAAGTTAGCTACATATAACATATTTTTTTTTGGACTTAAGTAAGTTATTACTTAGTATATCAATAACATATAGACTAGCAATATAATTCACAATAATAACAATACATTTATTTCATTAAACTAATTTCTTTCTTAAATTTATAACCAATTAATTTATGACTTCGACAGACTAGATAACTGTGACAAATATCTACCGACTATTGCCTTAGCGAATTCTATACTCTATGTTTAACCAGTCAGCAATCTGAAGCAACATTTTATAAATAAAAAACATTTATTTTGTATTTGTAGGCAATCAAATAGAGGCCCATATTACAGTATGATTGAGAATTATTTCTTGTAAATATTATGTCGCAGTTACCTCCCCACTTAGAACCTATCCAAAGTAATATCTACAATACTAGACTACTTTGTTCAGCAATTTTTTTACTATTAAGTACACAAAAAAATATTTTTACTGTTTGTGTTTTTTTTACCCGACTGCCGAAGGAGGGTAATGTATTTATCGGTCTATGTATGTATGTATGTTTGTTCCTATATGGCGCTCTAAAGACCAAACGCGTTGGCCGATTTTGATGGTTCTTACGTCAATTGATTCTTTTTAACCCTGCGAGTGTCACTGGCTACATTAAAATGGTGGATTTTGGGCGCCATATCGTGGGGGCTCATTTTTTTTTTCTTGCAGACCCGTTGCGTTAGGTATCAAAATTAAGGGCTTTAAGAGGTGATTTCAAAAATATATAAAACTTATATGTTTAAATGTACCTAATTCGAAAAAAAAAAACAAAAAGTTATAATTAAAAAAATTTGTTTTTAGTTCGCTTTTTAAGTAGTCGGGTTTTTTGATTTTTTTACTTATAACTTTTTTGTATTTTTTTTTTGTCGGCAACAAAATAATCGTCAATACGATCAATCATTTAGCTATTGAAGGATAAAGTTCATATTGAATCATTCTGAAGGATGGTTCAGTTTTATCTCCAATAGTTTCATAAAGTTTATCGGAGTTCGTTATCCATTATTTGCAGGAGAAGATAAAACTTTGATTTCAAACAGTGAGTGCTTCAAGCGATGAAGCAGCTTGAAGCTCTTTGTATCAATGAGTTTGTAAATTTTGTTTAGTATTGACTTACAAAAACCTAGAATAGTATTATTGTGAATTTTTCTACCGTCCGCACGTCATCAATATATGATGCATCAGCCACAAGCGATGATGACCGGTTGACCTGGCGATATTTGCTGATTTTTGGAGTATGCCTTTTTGTTTTTGACGTTCTTAGGCTTTAAACCCGAAACAAAGATGAAATATTTGTTACATTGGGTACAAGTTTGATGTTTCACAGTTTTATAACTTAAGAAGCAAACAAAAGTTAACAAAACATATCACAACAATTTAAATTCTCCAAAGCATATAAAAGAGGCCACAAAAAGCACTCTGTAATGTCAAAGTTTACAGCCGATTCGGCAGTAAAAAATTATCTGCGGCGGTTGCCAACTATATGTCACGGAAAATACTTTATTCTTTGCTGTAACCGAGCTTGTGGGTAGTTAGAGTGTGCTTACACTGGCGTCAGTACTTTTTCAGCCTTATAATAATAATACAAATCTTTTGCTGTCTAATTGCATGGCAAAGGCGTCTTCTCATACAGAGAAGACGAGTTCGTCACCACGCTTGCTCAATGCAGAAGAGTTGAGACTTATATAAAGGTTTTATCACATTGTTTTCCTTCACCGTTGTCAACGATATCCAAGATGAAATTAAAAAGTCCATGTGAATTGAAAAAGTCAGATTTTTACTTGCCTGGATTGAACCTATGACCACAACGACCTTTACAGCCTTGTTTATAGAAAAAAACCAGGCAAGTGCGAGTCGAACACGCGTACCAAGGGTTCCGTACAGAAAGCTACATTCACGAACGTAATTAGGTAATATTACTGGATGAAAGCACTGAACATTGCTCTAACGATAATATAAACAGAATTGAGGGACAAAATTAACTTTTCCGTTGGAATACTTTTGTCCCTATACATCGACTTAAGTCGCGGTAAGTTTACCTACTGCAAATAAGTTAATAATCTTTTTTTATTTATTTTTTACTATAAGACCTTGCCAAATTTCATGATTCTAGGTCAACGGGAAGTACCCTTAAAGCGTCATAAACGGCTATATCTTTTGATTGCGTTGATTTAGTTAAATTTTTCACAGCTCTGTGGGATTGCATTTCTAAGTATACAATATTAATTTCAACTTGATAACTTTACGCATTCCTGAGAAAAAGTTCTTGATAGACGGAATATTTTTTTTTAAATGAAATTGGTATGACTGATTTTGGTACTAGTGTGAAGAAAATCCTTAGTAGATAATGATTTTTCAAGTACTTGGTCCGCTTATAGTTCCGATACCCCACAGAGTTGGGGTGTTTGACTTGGGTAGGGTTATTTCACTCGTTCTAAGCAATCGATCGGCAAACAGTTTGTTCTTATCGATTTCTGGGCCAATTGTGATACCGTCTTCATTGAATTAAGAATTTAATTATGAATGCTTGGCTTAAACTAACCATGTTACTTTTAAAATTGTCATTAGGGTTCCGAATCCGTAACTAAAGGGTGAAAAGGTTCTTACTAAGCTTCCGCTGTCAGCCCGTCTATCCCTCTATCTGTCCATCTGTCTAAGACCTGTATCTTTTTACACTAGGCTTTTCACAAAGTATGTTTTACCATTCTAAAACCTCTTCATAACACTTTGGTATTATGTAGTTTGCGTGGATTTTCATTAGATTAGATGTAATTTTGACTATGAAGTTTGTTTTTACCCGACTGCCTAAGGAGGGTAATGTGTTTATTAGTCTATGTATATAAGTATGTATGTTTGTTCCTAATGGCGTTCCAGAGACCAAACGCATTGGCTGATTTCGATGATTCGTGCGTCAATCGATTCGTCTTAACCCTGCGAGTGTCACTGGCTACATTAAAATTGGACAATAGAAAAATGGTTGATTAAGGCGCCATATTGTGGGGGCCCAATTTTTTTTTCTTCCATATCCATCGTGTGTGTAAAATAAAGAATTTTAAGGTGATTTCAAAAATATACAATACTTAGATGTTTAAATGTACCTAATTCGACCAAAAAAACTAACTAAAATTTATAAATAAAAAAAGTTAAATTAAAAAATCAAAAAACCCGACTGCTTCAAAAGCGAACTAAATAGATGTAAACGAGGAGAAAATCATGATGTGCAGGTGGAGGATACACCAGATTTTGGTCAGCCAGCCCACGAATATGTATCTTCCGACAGCACAGCATGATTTTCTCCTTGTTTACGTCTTTTAAGTTCGCTTTTGAAGCAGTCGGGTGTTTTGAATTTTGAATTTATCTTTTTTTTAATATACGTGTGTTTTTTTATGCTATCATTGTTCTATAAGAGCGATAGTCCGTTTGACATTAACTCTGCGCACAGCCTTAGGTTCAAAGCGGGTTCAAAAGTATCAGAACAATACCGCTGTAAGTTGAAACGTTTTTTCGACGGCTGAATGGAAACGAATGATTGATGATTTGTAAAAAGAACTGTTACTTCGTAAAAGGTTCTGTGGATTTTAAAAAGATAATTAAAAAAAAAATGGCCGTTCCGTTTGTAAAGTCAGTTGTGGATGGTAAAGTTTTTGTAAAGCTTGCTTGCTTTGAGTGTTCTTATTGTATCGAACTATGTCAATATTATTTGATAGCGCGAAAAACGTTTTATCTAAAGTAAGTTTATTTATTTAGCTATCAGCTTAAGCCACTCACTGATAAAATAGCCTTTTACCTAGATTCTGTAGGCTCTTTTTAGTGCCCAATGATAACTATCTTTCAACGTCTTGCGACAGCTTGTAGAAGCGAAACATGCTCCTTTTATTTTTTATCTTGTTTGAGACTACAGACTGTCCTTTCTTAGGCTTAAAGAATAGAATATATTTAATTTGGACGAAAAAATCCATAGAGTATTAATAACACTTATTGTCTATACTTCATTAAATATAGTTTGATCTCTGCGACATATGTCAAACTGACGTATACGTTACTAGCTGACCCCGCAGCTTCGCTCCCGTCAACTAGCTTTCTATCTACCCTACCTACCCTACAAACAAAGAAACTCTTCAGCTTTATAATATTAGTATAGATGTTGATAAATCTCCTTTGCAAATTAACAAATTTGATTACCATAATAAAACGTTACAGTGAGTCAATCTTAAAAGATAGACATAATTATGCTGTCGCGGACTTTTTTTCATAACTTTTAAAGATGAACATTTCTATCATACATGATATTTGCGTAACTTAAACCGTTTACGCAGCGCACGCAACGGAAGCTCTCGAAAAGGATAATTTTTTCCCGTTTTAGCAACATTTTTCATTTATGCTCCGCTCCTATTGGTCGTAGCTTGATGTTATATAGCTTATAACCTTCCTCGATTAATGGACTATCCAACACAAAAATAATTTTTCAATTCCAACCAGTAGTTCTTGAGATTAGCGCGATCAAACAAACAAACAAACTCTTCAGCTTTATAATATTATATAAGTATATAGATTGTCTTGTCTGACAATACCTAATTGATTCTACATCACAAACAATACCAAAAAATATTTTGTTGAGAAATTATTTTTTTAAGGAACTATCTCGACTAATTTTACTATGCGAAATTTCATTACGTATTCTTATTACTGTCTAAGACAATTAATAGAAGTATGAAAGTAACTTAATTTAATTGTAATGTAATGAAAGTAATTTATTGGCTTTATTCGAATTATTTAATTGTAAAGTAATTAATTTATTGAAAATTGATTTTTTTGTACTATTTTAATAATTTAAATTGTGAATTGTAGTGTAATTATTTTATAGGAAACTGAAATTTTATTTTATGATTTTATGATTTAAATACCTAAATATTAAATGTAATACCTACCAAAATACCATCAACCCAATACCAGTAACATTGAATCAATTAATTAATAATTACTCTTACTAACAGCAAGCTAATCTAATTTAGTTATGCATGTACACTGTTTTTAAATTGTCAATCTTTATTGTAAAGCAAGAAATAAAAGGTTTTTTTATTTTTATTTTATTTAAGTATAGATTGTTACGGTATTGTTAGCCTGACAAGCGCTATTGTTACTGTATTGACACTGACAGCTGTCACAGAGATCAAGCTATCTTATAAGAAGTATAGTGTTAGTGACAATCAACCTCCGCACAAACTGCTGCACAATCGGAGAGCTGAAACTCTCAGCAACAGTTTTCAGGATACTGTTTTGACTGTCCCTCACTCTCCTCTGTAGCGACGCTTTTATGTTATTTCTACACAAGCTAATGCCAGCAGTTTTACCTACGTGCAAGTCGAAAATTATCGCTCAGGAACGTACTACCGGAGTAAAAAGTATTTTATGTTCGTAGTCTAAGCAGGTCCATATTTCTGCCGAAGGAGATTAATGTGTTTATCAGTCTATGTATATATGTTTGTTCCTATATGGCGTTCTAGGCCATACGCGTTAGCTAATTTTTATGGTTCTTACGTCAATCGATTCATCATAACCCTGCGAGTGTCACTGGCTGCATTAAAATTGGAAAATAGAAAAAAAGCGGCATTTGGGCGCCATAGTGTGGGGGCCCAATTTTTTTTCTTCCAAACCCATCGTGTGAGGTATCAAAATAAAGGATTTTAAGAGTTGATTTCAAAAATACCAGGCCCCTCAGAAAGTATTGCGAAAAAAAGTTTTTATATATGGGAGACTGGCCAGTTATAATGTTTTTCGAAAATATGATTATTTATAAGTAAAAATAAGTAAGTTCCAATTTCAAAATTTCCCTCCACATTTTTTGCGAGTTAATTCAAAGTATTGTGTCTCACTGAAATATGGATCTGCGCCGGGAACATTTTAGAGCTATGATTTTATACGATTTCAAGTGTCGCCTGAAACCGGATGAATCGTACGATAGACTTCAAATGGCATTCATGGATGAAGGCCCTTCCAAGGCAACCGTGTATCGTTGGTATAACGAATTCAAGCGCGGTCGACCAACTTTGGGGGATGACGAAAGAAGCGGTCGCCCTTTGACGGCTGTTACCGAAGAAAACGTGCTAGCAGTGAAAAATTTAATCCAAGACAATAGGCGAATTACATATCAGGAGATTCAACACATATTGAAGATTGGATCGGGAAGCGTTCACGAGATTCTACACAGCCATCTTCGCGTGAGGAGGATAGTATCACGCTGGGTGCCGCACAACCTCACCGATGCTCAGAAGCAGGCCCGGGTGGAATGGTGCCGTGATATGCTTAACAAATTTGAAGCAGGCTCGTCTCGGCGTGTTTACGACATCGTTACAGGTGATGAGTCCTGGATTTATCAATACGACCCAGAAACCAAGCGCCAGTCGACTGTTTGGGTGTTTCAAAATGAGCCAACGCCTACCAAAGTGAAGCGATCTAGAAGCGGGGGTAAGATTTTGATCGCTAGCTTTTTTAATTTGACTGGCCACTTGGTATCAATTCCCTTACGGGATCAAAGAAGCATTAATGCCGAATGGTATACTACCAAATGTTTGCCAGAAGTTTTCTCTGTTATAAGCAACAAGCGACCAAACACAGGGCTCCGCGGGCTACTGCTCCACCACGACAATGCACCTGCGCACACCGCACTCAAAACGAGGGACTTCCTGGACAGCACGCCAGTCAAACTCCTGGGTCACCCTCCTTACAGCCCTGATCTAGCACCGTGTGACTTCTTTTTATTCCCAAAAATAAAAAATCAGCTCAAAGGGATACAATTTTCGTCGCCGGAAGATGCGCTGGCTGCGTTCGAGCAGGCTGTAAACGAGGTGTCTGCGGCGGACTGGAAAAAGTGTTTTGAAAACTGGTTTAGGCGCATGAATCTTTGTATAGAGGCTGGTGGAAAGTACTTTGAAAAGATTTAATAAAAATATATGTACGTATAGAACAATTTTTTTTAGTTTCGCAAAACTTTCTGAGTGTCCCACGTATATGACACTTATATGTTTAAATTTAACAAAATCGAAAAAAAAAAATATAAATAAAAAAAGACATAAACAAGGAGAAATCATGCTTTTCAGTCGGAGGATACATCTGGTTTTGGTCAACCAGCTCGCGAATATGTATCCTCCGACTGCACAGCATGATTTTCTCCTTGTTTATGTCTTTTTCGTTCGCTTTTTAAGCAGTCGGGTATTTTGATGTTTTGAATTGACTTTTTTTACCTAATTTAATTGCCAAACATCCAACCATAAATCCATTCAAACTTACTAACACATTTATTTGTATAATATAAGTAGGAACTAGGATAAACTGGGTTGGTTAATACAGCTTACGCTATCCTTGCGACCCAATATGGCTCCGGAAATATGCTTAAATCCGGCTCAAAATTAATTAATGCCGATCTATCAAATTACGATTAAATTGCTCTAGATGTGTACCAATGCATGAACTAATGCCGCAGATGGTTGGGTATGACGAACTTATGAGGTAGCTTCATAACCAGGAACCTGGCAGGTAATAGGAATGCCTATTAGTGGCGGGTAAGAACCGAACTTTGAGCTGCCTTTGGAATTCTTTGCAGAAATAATTTTCTTTTTAATTGGGAAGAAGTCGTTTATTGCGACTGCAAAAACGTCGCTAAGGGGGACAGGTAGGAGCAGTTGCCCTCTCCCCTAGAGATTGAAAAGTAAGTAGCTAAATGGAAAGAAATCAAAGTCTTAAGTCAACATAAACTCAACCCAACAAATCTAGCCATTTATTGATATCCTAAACGAGTACTGAAAGCGTTGAAAATTTTGGCCGGTCTACCAAAATCAATCGTTAAGCAGCCTCAGGAGACTAAAATCCTGGTTAAGAATAATAAGATGTGAGGACTCACCACTTGAGAAGGCAACATTCTTGCCTATTAAAACACTGGCAATATTTATTACTTGAAAGATGTATGAATTTCGAACAGAGAATAGCTGTAGATGTTTTTTGTTAAGTTTGACTGTTACAGAATTGGATTGAAGCCGCCCAAAGGTGTATTGTAATATCTGACTAAATATATAAAAATATAAAGTTATTTCTATGTTTAATTGTTGCTCTCCCTGTCTACCCCCTTTACTGTACTATGTGAGAAAATCGCCGCAATGGTCTGGCCATGATGAATGTGCAGAGAAAACTTATAAGATTTGTTAATTAAGTGATCCAGAAGTTTACTCAAAACCAATGATTGAGCTCGTGGAATGTTACCCATTGGACTTTATACCGTTCTTATAACAATCGCCGTAGGGGTAAACCTCGTACTACCAGTTTAAATCTTCATATGCAATGACTGTACCGTATTTAAAATTCGTACAATTTGCCCCCCTCTGATCCTTCGGCTGGCGATGCCCTTGTATGACTGCATGGTACAGGAGACTGCGTCTGTAGCCAAGTGGACAATTTAAAATCGATAACCCTATTAGAAAACGAATCAATGTATGGGCATGACACATCTGAACGTAAAGTCACGTGGTCAGACCAAACGAATAGAAGGCGTTAAAGAGAATCAATACGAAACGTTTGTAACTTGGTTAGGGCCGTTGGTGGTTATGAATTTGGTATAACAACGTAGATAGGTACAAATTTTGATTTAAGACATTTCATTGGGTTCATTGGAAATGTGGTTATGAATTTGGTATAACAACGTAGATAGGTGGTACAAATTTTGTTTTAAGACATTTCAATGGGTTCTTTGGAAATGTGGTTATGAATTTGGTATAACAACGTAGATAGATACAAATTTTGTTTTAAGACATTTCAATGGGTTCATTGGAAATGTGGTTATGACTTTGGTATAACAACGTAGATAGGTACAAATTTTGTTTTAAGACATTTCAATGGGTTCATAGGAAATGTGGTTATGAATTTGGTATAACAACGTAGATAGGTACATATTTTGTTTTAAGACATTTCAATGGGTGCATTGGAAATGTGGTTATGAATTTGGTTTAACAACGTAGATAGGTACAAATTTTGTTTTAAGACATTTCAATGGGTTCATTGGAAATGTGGTTATGAATTTGGTATAACAACGTAGATAGGTACAAATTTTGTTTTAAGACATTTCAATGGGTTCTTCGGAAATGTGGTTATGAATTTGGTATAACAACGTAGAAAGGTATAAATTTTGTTTTAAGACATTTCATTGGGTTCATTAGAAAGGCAATGAGTTTGTACATTTCTTTACTGACATGGCTTCCGCTGGGACTGCACCAGTTTGATCAAAGTTCGCAGACAAGCGAAACGAGGCATTGCAATAACGTGTGTTATTAGCACCATTGATGTTATAAAACCCTCTGATATTACTAACTTAGTGACATTTAAGACATTTTAGTATGAGTTTTCCTAAAGCCATGCAAGCTTATTTTAAAAGAGAATAGCCCAAGTTTTCAATCTAAAATAAAGAAAAACGTGTGTATCACAGGAGTACCTCCATCTAGCTCTCTCAGTATAGTTAATAAAGAAGTTTCTAAGAACCGATAAAACCGGTATAACAGTCGTTTTATTACAAAAGCTAGGGGTGTCGTTAACACTCACAATGTACACTATCGCACTATTGGTGCAGCTCTAGCAAATAAAGTGAAATCGTTTGTGATAAAAGGTTTTCATGTAAGAGGGGAGAATTGATAACAGATGGTTGGGCAGTGCTGGCTTGTTTAAATCGGGTAACCGAATTGACACGATTTTTTAACCGACTTACCAAAAAGGAGGAGGTTCTATGTTCGACTTCTTGTATGTTTTTTTTTTTTTTATGTATGTTCACCGATATCTCCGTCAATTGTGAACCGATTTTGAAAATTCTTTTTTTGTTTGAAAGAGTATGTTTCAAAATTGGTCCCATTTTAATTTGGTGAAGGTCTGATGAAGAACTTCGGAGATACACAACAGAACTCTTCAATAAATAACGGCAAAACTCTCGGGATTGCTGCAATCGCATGTCTGTTTATTGTTTATACCATTTCATAACATAACATCACGCCAGTACGCTCTAAAGGGGTACGCAGATCTCTCATTTCACCGGTTATGTTCAAGTTTCATGTTATTCGGGTAATCTATTCTGGCGTTATAGGAACCTTACTAAACAATATATCGAATAGTTAGTTTTTCCTATTAGGTAGGAAAAACTAAAAAGGGAAAAATAAAATCTTTTTTGCAAAAAAATACTACCGACTTCCAAATGAAAAACTACAAAGTGAAAAATAGCTTAACTCTTGGAAGTCGGTGTCTTACGTAGGTACCATTTTTTTTCGATATGGACACCGACTTCCAAGAGTTAAGTTATTTTTCACTTTGTAGTTTTTCATTTGGAAGTCGGTAGTATTTTTTTGCAAAAAAGATTTTATTTTACCGGTTATGTTCATGTTTCATGTTATTCGGGTAATCTATTCTGGCGTTATAGGTGCCTATTACAACCTGGTACAACTAAAAAGGGAAAAATAAAAAACTTTTTAGCAAAAAAATTACTACCGACTTCCAAATAAAAAACTACAAAGTGGATTAAAGACCCCAAGGTTGTAGCTATCAGGGAACAAAGACTCCGGCAGAGAATTCCACTCCTTAGCTGTGCGCACAATGAAAGTATTAGCAAAACGCTTTGTGCGTATGGGTGGGATGTCCACCACGCACCGATGGCGCATGGCCGTACGTCTTGTAGTCCAATGGTGGAAATGGCGGAATCAAATTGTGCTGTACTTTTCTGTAACAAAAAAAATATATGTTGATTTAAGTCTACACCGATTACGATTGTTTTTATGTCTTTTACATATTTCGCTTTTAATTTGTTTTTAGATTATTTTAATCGTTGTAAAGTCGAAATGACACGATTATTTGCAGATGGTTTTTCTGGGTTTAATTTGTCGTAGTTTGAGAGGCAGGGTCCGTTAATAAACGGTTACATTTTAATTCTTACATTATAGCTGTATATACCACACTGTGTAAACACGAATGTAACCATTTTTGTAACAAAAAACATTTATTAATACAAACTACCACCTGCGGTTCCGCTCGCGTTTAAATTAAGCAAATACTTACCCCACTTCAAATCGCACAATATCTTTAAATCGTTTGTGATAAAAAGTTCGTGTGTAGGAGAGAAGGATTAATAACAGATGGATGGGGAGTATTAGTTTGTGTACTAAGGGTCGTTGTTCAATTATTTTTGGAATATTTTAAATCGGTGTTGAATTGAATGAAACGATTCTTTTTTAACACTCACTGGAAAAAGAGGGGTGTTATAAGTTTCACGTGTGTTGCTGGCATCATAGCGCCTAAACGGATGAACCGATGTTGATTTAGTTTTTTTGTTTAAAAGAAGATTTTGTCGAAAGTGTTCTTAGCTATGTTTGATTTAATCGGTTCAGCCGTTCAAAAGTTATGGGCGTTTTACTGTTTTAAAATTTTACTTGAAGAAGACTTATTTAACATGGGCGTAACGAGTATTTAAAGTATTTTGTTTTACACATTACCACGCAAGAAAAGCCACATACGTGATAAAGTCTTCAGGAGACTTTTGCAGGTAACTTTAATTTTACCCTATCTAGGTTAGTTAGCAGTATCAGACGAGTACACTGAACTGGCCTGAACAAAATATTGGTTTAGCACATTGCTCTGTAATTGTGTTGTGACGTCATTATTTTTAAAGCTACTTCTATAGAAAAGAAGAAGGGTCAGATCAAATAACATACCTTTTTAAGCCCATTGAATACCGATCATCTCAAAGGAGATTTAAGCTTTGACTTTACTTTGTTAAGAACCTAAAGGGTCGATGTGGTTACAAAGTCAACGGGTTTGATATCCGCTTGGATTCGCGATGTTACCAAGACATTTAGGTTATCTCAGAATATCTTTTAAAGGATCGAACTTCACAGTAGACTGCCGAGTTGGTCTGACGAGCAACAAGGTTGAAAGTCAAATGATATTGTCAGTTGCTTCCGAGAATTCAAGAGGTCCATCCCAAATATTTAAATAATTGTTGTTGTCGAAAGAATTTCACTTAGCCCCTGGGTTCCAACGTGAACGGGGTTTCTGGGTTTGATTCTCAAATTTAACAGGAATTTCATAAAAGCAGCTCAGAGTCTGCATCAGTAAATTATGGATGGTTTGTGAAAGGAATTATATTATGGACTAGCTGTTGCTTACGACTTCATTCGCGTCAAACTCGTAAATTTGATATTTAATTTTTCCAAGGGGCCCGTGACTTTTTCGAGATAAAAAATAGCCTATGTTACTCCTTATAACATCGGCTATCTACAAGCGAAAGTCTCGTCGATCGGTTAATCGGTGCAGCCGTTTCGGAGATTACCCGGAACAAACAAACAGACAGACAGAAAATAAAATAAAAAAATACGTATTTGTTATTACACCTTTACATGTATTCAATAAAAAATAATAATTTGATATTACATAAAGAAAATATAGAGTTATTGATTGCTTTATGGTTGACAAGGAAGAATGGAAGAAGAAAACGTGTTGCGCCGACCTCAAGTTACATTGTGTGTGTGCCAAATAAACTAGTTTTATTTCTTTCTTTCTTTAGACGAAGCAGTAAGATGATGAGTTTGCCACTGCCAAAACCTTGTGAGAACTGCGTGGTTTTATGTGAACTAAGAGGATTAAAACGTGTGTACAATTCCAAAGAAGTTTTAAACTAAGTACAGCATATAGTTTACCGTGTCGAGTCTCCATTTTCTGGTATAAAAGCTTGGTTGCATAACATCAGCATTCGATGCAAATTCTAGAATTTTCGGAAATAAAATGTTAGGGTATAAAGTTGGCGTTCTTCAGGTAAAAAAAATAAGCTGAATACGAGCTCGTGGCTAAATAATAACAGCCGTACTGGCCGATCGTCAAGGATAAGCAACGCTTGACGAGGTCGGTCCGTTGATGGGTGACCATTTCAACATACCGAGTTTCCTCCGTGCCTCGGAAAGCACGCTAAGCCGTTGGTCCTGGCTGTCATTTTAAGATCTTTGCCAGTCGTTACGGGTAGTCAGGAGCTTGAGATCTGACACCAGTCCTGCCAAGGGGTACCGTGTTACCCAGTTACTAGGTTGTGGAGGTCAGATAGGCAGTCGCTCCATGTAAAACACTGGTACTCAGCTAAATCCGGTTTGACTGCTTCCAATATAGTTGGGAAAAGGCTAGGCAGATTGATTGATTGACGTAGGGTTACCGGGTACGAAATTATAGATTATATGTTAATGGTACATCATCTGCCTAGCCTTTTTCCAATTGTTGTTGGGGTCGGCTTCCAGTCTTACCGGATTCAGCTGAGTACCAGTGTTTTACATGGAACGACTGCCTATCTGACCTCCACAACCCAGTAACTGGGTAACACTATATACCCCTTGGCAAGACTGGTGTCAGATCTCAAGCTTCTGACTACCCGTAACGACTGTCAAAATTCTTGAAATGACAGCCGGGACCAACGGCTTAACGTGCTTTCCGAGGCACGCAGGAACCTCGGTAAGTTGAAATGGTCACCCATCCACGGACAGACCTCGGCAAGTGTTGGCAACCTTGAAGATTGACCCGTGCGGCTGTTATTATTTAGCCACGAGCTCCTCATTATATGTTAGTGGTGCAATTAAAATAAAATAGTATCCACATAGCTAATGTTTATTTTGGACCAGTTTTTTTCTTGCAATTTCACACCATGGCCTAACCTTCTGGGCCCGTGATTATTTCTGCAGGAAAAAAATGCATTAGACATAGTGGCGTATTCTGTCAGTGAAAGAGTTTTCAAAATGGCATCCAAATTCCAGAAATATTAATTTAAACATGCATGTCGTACGTTCATACCTAGATACCTCGAATAAAAAATGAATTAAAATAATAACATCCTAGCCTTTATTCATTATAAACAGCATAAACGAATGTATATAAAAAAAAACTCTAACAGGGGTCTATGAAATCTAGTGAAAACGAGAGTTACCTACTCACATGAACAAATTGACTCTTCTGAAAGTTTTATCATATCGACATGATATTAGATCCCTCGTCTAACTTTGTAATAGCTTGGATTGAAAATGATACAGATAACATCTGCCTAGTCTACTTTGAAACTAATGACAAGATACTGCAGAGAAACTTTGAATATCATCCATTAGTTTGAGATGAAAAATAATAAAAAAGTAAAAAAAACAACAGCCAAGTGCGAGTCGGACTCGCGCACGAAGGGTTCCGTACCATTATCGCAAAAAAAAACACGTTTGTTGTATGGGAGCCCCACTCAAATATTTATTTTATTCTGTTTTTAGTATTTGTTGTTATAGCGGCAACAAAAATACATCATCTGTGAAAATTTCAACTGTCTAGCTATCACGGTTCATGAGATACAGCCTGGTGACAGACAGACAGACAGACAGACAGACAGACGGACCGCGGAGTCTCAGTAATAGGGTCCCGTTTTTACCCTTCGGGTACGGAACCCTAAGAATAATAGGGTCCCGTTTTTACCCTTCGGGTACGGAACCCTAAAAATAATACTATTATGATTCTGATACAGACGTATGAAAGTATGACTCTAAAACCGAAAAAGAAACAGCTATCAGTTCCTGTCATAAAACCATGCTTGGGAAACTAACTACCTATAATATTCATTACTGATATTCTATTTAAACATCATCATCATCATCATCAGCCTATTAAGACGGTACCCTGACCAAACATGAGATATGAGCGTTCCTATTGGTCTAGCGGCACTGGTGGCGCATGAATTACAGTAGTGAATACGCCCAGATTTTAGAATAAAATCTTTATAAAATCGAATTTTGGTCTTTTGAAAAAAATAATTCTACAAAAATGTTCGTTATTAAATTGTCTATCCATTAGTGTTAGTACAAAAAATAATCAATGAACACTTTACGAGGAGATGCATAATATCAATAATTATTTCTCATTTTTATGTTTTTTTGGAAGTAGATTAGTGAAATATATACAACATTTAAAAAAAAACTAAATCTACCATTTTAGAATCAATATTATGTAGAAATTTAATGTATTTTTATTAATTGATATTTCTTTTTAAATAACGAGTAGATAGCTCCTAAAAACAGCACAAAAAAAACGGCTTGCGCGGCGTTTTGCTCGGGGTACCGCCTTAATGTTATCACTGCTGGGACACAGGCCTCCTCTCTGTGAGAGGGAATGGACACCACGCGGGCCCAGTGCGGGTTGCTGGACGTCACATGTCTTAAAATGTTTGTCTCTAGGACATGCCAGTTTCCTCTCGATGTTTTCCTTCACCGTGTTGAGCTCTATTTAAACTTCTGAAAGGTATTATGTAATATTGGCACGGATCGTTAACGATTCGAAACCACAATTTTGTTTAAAATTTCGATAAACATTCATTGAAATGACATCGGTATTAACCCACAATGGTTATTTTAGGAACCAAATTAAGGGCGATAAAGGTCACGCCGGAATTGGAATCCGCGTGGAATTACTCTAAAAAAAAACGGTTAGCTCTTCGACCGGAACGATTAGAAGGTTTTTGTTTGGCGATTTAATTTTATAAACTGACTACATCATAGGTACTCGTATATTTTTTATTTTTCCCAAAGTAACTGTGAATTTACTCCTTATAACACCACCACCATCTACCAGTAAATGTCTCGTAAATATCGGTCCGGCCATTTTGGAGATTACCCGGAACAAAAGAAAAAATAAATAAAAAATTGCGTAATTGTTATTAGTACCGTAAATACTTTCACAAGCATTCAATAAAACGTTGTTATTTTGATATTACATACAGACACTTTAATTGTATTTATTTGTATAGATTAGCAATAGATATAAAAACATCGTGATATATTATAAAACGGTTTACTGCTGGACAATGACCAGGTTCTGCCCAGTTTTATGCTGACTTTAATTCCGGTACGTCTGCATTTAAAGACTCTCGCATATTGGTACGGCATGACATCGTGTTGATCATTGTATCACCATTTATCATAGAAAATTATTTATTTATGTAACTTACACACACTATCTTACAGGTTGAACCCAATACAATAGAGTGGTTTAAAATCTTAATCTAAAATCAGACTTTATAAACCTAATCTTCTAACACTGTTAAAATCTTCTAAACTAATATAAAATAAAACTTAACTCATCTAAATTTTAATTATAACCAGCAAAATTCAACCAAACTCTTGCGAATTCACTCAAATTGCTCGAAAATATGTCTAGGCTCTCATGCAATTCGTTGAGCACACAGATTGTGCAGGTGAGAGGTGTTTTTACCCGACTGCCGAAGGAGGGTTGTATAGACTCGATTTCTTTTAGTATTGTATAGCTGCACAGCACGTGTGTGGGTACTATGTACCCAACTGTAAATCTACCATTTGCTATACCTATGTGTCGTTCGTTGACTTGTGTGTGCCCTGGCAGTTGAGTGTGTCATGCTCTCTCAAATGTCTCTCTGATGGTGGCGCGTGTGTTGGATCATTCGGTTCCCTTCATGATGGTTGAGCTGGGTGGTGCCGATTCATGCGTCATGTTCGTGAACGGGCGCCGTCAGTTGGGATTGGTCATAACTCAACTGCTTCGGATGTTGATGTTTTTCTAGTACCTATTGTATAACTGCAAAGTACATGTGTGAGTACTTTTAATACTTTATACCTTTACATAGTATAGTGTGTAGTGCTATTCTGGGTGCATTGTCCTCACATATGTGAATTTATTAATGTATGTACTCATGTACCTAAATATTGTAAAAATCTTTTTTTTTTTAAAAGAGTAAGTATGGAGTTTCTTGTGCATTCTTCTCCATAACAAGCTACTTTCCGAATGCACGGTAGAATCATTTTTTTTTAAAAGAGTAAGTATGGAGTTTCTTGTGCATTCTTCTCCATAACAAGCTACTTTCCGAATGCACGGTAGACTCAACTTTTATTCCATGTAAATTTAAAAGTTTCTTGTGCATTCTTCTCCATAACTAGCTACTTTCCGAATGCACGGTAGAATCAACTTGTATTCCATTTAAATTTAAATTGTGACATTCAAAAGTGCCGCTTGGTGGCCCAGTTGAAATAAATATCTTTTGTCTTTTTTTTGAGCTTTAGTGCATACGCCGCGAGTGTAAATTCCCGGCGCACTCTGAGTTCGTTGTACCTCATCATTCCCAGTACAAACAGTGTAGGATACATTAGCGGGTAAAATGGGAAAACTCCATAAAGTTTGAAATACAAGTGTCTTGTAAATTCTACGGTTTTATTCACGATATATTCTACGGATTTATTCTACGGTATATCCTTAGAAGAAATATCAGAAATTTTAACGCATACACAATTGACTCGCACACTGTTCCGTTGTTGTTGAATTAGGTAATTTACCTATGTTTGCAATATTTGTAAATACGTGAGAACCATGTTCCTATTTATCAAGTAAAGGAATTTACCTGTTAGTACTTGTAATTTTTTATACCTATATGTAGTATAGTAGTGTTCGGTACATCGTTCTCACGTATATGAATTTATTAATGTATGTACTTATGTGAATATTGTATAAAACTTTTTTTTTAAAAGAGTAAGTATGGAGTTTCTTGCGCGTTCTTCTCCATAACAAGCTACATTTCCGAATGCACGGTAGAATCAATTTTTATTACTTGTAAATTTTAACGTTCAAAATTGCCGCATAATGGCTTACTTGAAATAAACACATTTGACTTTGCATCGATGTCGCGTTGTCGCATCGTACCTGTCCACGGAAGTTTTAAATGAAGATGAGGGATGCATTTGATCAAATTCGTACTAGTTCGTAGTTTCACCCGAGTGGTAGTTGCTGTAAACATGATCGATGTGGGCCTTATTGTGATGCTGACTGCAATGTGTCCACGCTTTGTGTACAAACGGAGCACAGAGGACAGGGCATTAACAACTAGTCGATAGAGAGCTACTGTTAATGTGTTTCACTTAGTTAGTGGATCAGTGCATCTCGAATGTTGTCTCTGTTTCCATTAACACTGGGAAAACACATGTAATTGAACCCCTAAGTATTGATTGCTCAGTTAGATTTGTAGCTCTCAGAAATGAACCAAGCGTTGACATTTTTACAGTACGCTATTATTTAGAACTCATTTAGATGTTGGGTTTAACCAGTGAGAGGTTGGTACCTGAAAATGGTATCAAACAAATTCGATCTGTTGGTCAATCTTTTTCTCAAACTCAATTTGTGGAGCTTTATTATCGACCGTATATTGAACTTTGTTTCATCTTGTCTTACTAATATTATAAATGCGAAAGTTTGGATGTGTGTGTGGTGTGGATGTATGTTTGTTACTCAATCACGCTAAAACGGCTGAACGGATCTGGATGAAAGAACAATGGCGAAATCTTAGCTGACTTAAATTCGAGCGTCTGAAAGTGAGTAACTCTATAGTGAGACATTCTATTAATTGTCTACGTTTGTTAAAGTATGATTGGGCTGGTTCAAAACGCTTCTATAGCTTAGTGTTGCCATTATATATTTTATCTGCTAAGTGACAACGAGTAACTATATTAAGTAATAATATCATTATTGTATTTATTGCAGTAAATGAGTTAACAATACAGTTTATGTCTAAGTGTAGATGTTTCTTGTAGGTAGGTAACGATATTGTAGTTTAGTAGAAATAAATGAATTACTATCAATTAATGATAGGCAAAAAGACTAGTATCCAATTCTAAAAAAATATAGCATGGTTGTTGACGACGACCTTTTGATACACGTCAAAGACGCTTAGTTTACATAAATATACTCTATCCAAAAAGTATATTATACATTTCATGCTGAAATAACTACGTAAGGGAAATACTAATGCAATATTCCCCCCTGACTTCCACGAAATTGAATAATATTACCTATTAAACACATTATTAAAAGTTACCCAGACATAACCTACAAAAGTTTATGACTGAATATCTATTAATCTCGACATTCTCGAACAAAAATTCTTTCACCAACTAATCCAAAACCCATAACCTTGAGTTAAACCAGATATTTTTCCTGCCACAGTTCTTTGACACAGAAATAGATTATAGTCTATATAGTATGGCACATAGGCTACTTTTCAACCCGGTATAATGTTCCCATGAGATAAGAAAACAGTTTTAACGCAGATGAAGCTGCTCGCAGAAGCTAGTGTGCTATATCTTTACAAAATACACCAACTAGGTAAACGAAACCAAAACTAACACAAAGAAAAGTCATAGAACCCCAAAACTCAATTTACCCAAACTCAATCAAACTTCGAAAATATCCCTCAAAGTGGAAAATCGTATCGCAAACGGGTTTTTTATATCGACGAGGATAAAGTAGAATCATCTAGAAATAATAAAAACGTTACATAATATATAGTAAGGGCTAGTTTGAGTAATCAATCATTCAATTTTGTTGGCCTGTCGTGCCCGGATGCGGGTCCACATAGAGTTACTAATATAATTTTAACTGTTTACTGTAATATGTTTGGTTTAACATCTCGTGACAGACGGTATGATTTATTTTGATAAAGAAAGGCAAATTACTTGGAACGAAGTCTGTTACTCCTGCCCAAACGACAAATGACGCATACAAAGAAATGAATGCTCAAAATGGCACATATAAAGGAAACTACTAAGCTTTCCTAAACCATTTGATAAAAAATATGTTACAATATTGTGGTTAAAATGAAACTGGTATCACTATTGCGTTTCCGCATGGCAATAACGGTCATTGATTTAAATAATTTTTTAATGTTCTGAATTAGAAAAACTAAAATAACCTCATTTTTTTAGAAGTCGGTAAATAAAGACAATACCGAAATCGTAATCCTCATTTCTTACTAATGATTAAACAATGTTGTTTATTTTGTAGGATCCCACAAAAATTATATTAGAAAAAAAAATTACAAAAAAAATTACAAAAAAATACTACCGTCTTCCAAATATATAAACAAAACAAAAATAAATTTATTTTTTAAATTTCTATTTAAAAAATAAATTTATTTTTTAAATTTCTATTTAAAAAATAAATTTATTTTTGGAAGTCGGTGTCCCGTGTCTTTCATAGGTACGAATTTATTGCGTTAAGGACACCGACTTCCAAAAATAAAGTTATTTTTTAAATTTCTAGTTTTTATATTTGGAAGACGGTAGTATTTTTTTGTAAAAAGTTTTTTTTATTTTACTCTTTAGTTGTACTTATCTAATAGGCAAGTTGTTTAGTAAGGTACCTATAACGCCAGAATAGATTAATCGAATATCATGAAACATGAACATAACCGGTGAAATGATAGAACTGCGTACCCCTTAAGAGCGTACTGGCGTGATGTTATGTTATGAAATGGTATAAACAATAAACAGACATGCGATTGCAGCAATACCGAGAGATTTGCCGTTATCTATTGAAGAGTTTTGTTGTATATCTACGAATTTCTTCATCAGATCTTCACCAAATTAAAATGGAACCAATTTCGGAACATATTCTTTCAAACAAAAAAAATATTTTCAATGTCGGTCCATAATTGACGGAGATATAGGTGAACATAAACAAAAAAAAACATACATAATGTCGAACACAGTATCTCCTCCTTTTTGGAAAGTCGTTTAAAAAGGGCAATGAAATAATTCCTATATACCTATCTTGCTTAAATAAAAAGCTATTGATTAGACGCATTGATACTACAATAAGGTAGGTAACTTTGCAGCCATAAAAAAAAAAAAAAAAATCCGACTGCTTCAAAAGCGAACTAAAAAGTCGTAAACATGGCAAACATCATGCTGTGCAGTCGGAGGATACATATTCGCGGGCTGGCTGACCAAACTCTGGTGTATCCTCCGCCTGCACAGCATGATTTTTTCCATGTTTACGACTTTTTAGTTCGCTTTTGAAGCAGTTGGGTATTTTGATTTTTTGATTTAACTTTTTTATTTATAACTTTCTAGTTTGTTTTTTTTCGAATTAGATACATTTAAACATATAAGTGTTATATATTTTTGAAATAACCTCATTTAACCCTTTATTTTGATACCCCACACGATGGGTTTAGAAAGAAAAAATATTTTGGGCCCCCACAATATAGCGCCCAATATCCACAATTTTTCTATTGTCCAATTTTAATGTAGCCTATGACACTCGCAGGGTTAAGACGAATCGAATGACGTACGAATCATCAAAATTGGCCAACGCGTTTGGTCTCTGGAACGCCATATAGGAACAAACATACATACATACATACTTACATACTTACATACTTACATACATACATACATACTTACATACATACATACATACATACTTACATACATACATAGACTGATAAACTCATTACCCTCCTTCGGCAGTCGGGTAAAAATAGTTATACGTCAGGATCTTAACATAATTAATCAAGAATAACGCAACAAAATTATCATCATTCCTTGTTAATTATACAATTTTTCTATTGTCCAATTTTAATGTAGCCTATGACACTCGCAGGGTTAAGACGAATCGAATGACGTACGAATCATCAAAATTGGCCAACGCGTTTGGTCTCTGGAACGCCATATAGGAACAAACATACATACATACATACTTACATACTTACATACTTACATACATACATACATACTTACATACATACATACATACATACTTACATACATACATAGACTGATAAACTCATTACCCTCCTTCGGCAGTCGGGTAAAAATAGTTATACGTCAGGATCTTAACATAATTAATCAAGAATAACGCAACAAAATTATCATCATTCCTTGTTAATTACAAAACAAAAATCCTTACATAAAACGTTTCACAAGCACACTTCGAGAGAAATAATGAGAGCAAAAAAGAATCTATTGCTGCGAGCAGGACAAGCCACATAACTCATAGAGGTGTCAGAACAAGATGGATGGACCCTCGCGAGCCCAGTTTCCCGTATGGTGTTAAATTACGATACCTAAACGTTTTTGTGGACGATGGAAGGTTAAGTGAGAGAGTTTTGGGGATGTGTACTAGTTATAGTTGTGGTGTGATGTTCAGGTAATGTACTTGTTAAGAGGAAACGGGAGCAGAGAGCGCTGACTGAATTTCCTCAGTGAAAATTCATAATTCGAGGTTTGGCTCTCGCCTATTTTTACCCGACTGCCGAAGGAGGGTACTGTGTTTATCAGTCTATGTATGTATGTATGTTTGTTCCGATATGGCGTTCTAGAGACCAAGCGCGTTGGCCGATTTTGATGATTTTTACGTCAATTGATTCGTCTTAACCCTGCAAGTGTTACAAGCTACATTAAAATTGGAAATAAAAAAAAGCGGATTTTCGGCGCCATTTTGTGGGAGTTTTTTTTTGTTTTCTTCTGATCCCACTGTGTGGGGTATCAAAATAAAGGGTTTTAAGAGGTGATTTCAAAAATATAAAACACTTATATGTTTCAATGTACCAAATTCGAAAAAAAAAATAACTAAAAAGTTGTAAATTGTCGGAGGATACATTTGGTTTTGTTCAGCCAGCTCGCGAATATGTATCCTCCGACTGCACAGCATGATTTTCTTCTTGTTTACTTACGTCTTTTTAGTTCGCTTTTTAAGCAGTCGGCTTTTTAGATTTTTTTTAAATTATTCTCCTCTAATATTGTACCAATTTAATAGATATTCCATAAAGTGAAATTAAAAGATATATACTATGCCTCTATGTTTTCCTATTTGATGATACATTATCTTTAGAATCACTAGAACCCTCAAAAAATGCTCAAAATTTGCCCTGTTAACAGAGGCTTTGTGTATAAATTTGACAAATATAAATGAAAAAAGGAAACATAGAGGCATAGTATATATCTTACTTTACCAGTTTATGGAATATCTTTTAAATTGGTCCAATATTGGAGGAGGAAATAGACGAGAGCCAAACCTCGAATTATGACTTTTTACTTAGGAAATTCAGTCGGCGCTCTCTGCCCATATTTCCTCTTAAGGCTGTTTTGCAAGGGATTTTCGTCGGCTGAATATAATTTGTTTATTGAATACAAACAATAACTATGCTACTTCGTTGTCTTCCCAATAACCCAATATGTAGTCCTTACTTATCCAAATTTATTTGGAGTGGGCGCAATACACACGCAATACAAAGATTTATTATAGGTTTTGGTCAGTTAGGTTAGGTTTTTAAATTAATAGATATTATTATATTTCCTGGCCAGTGATATAAGTGCAGTGGTGGCCTAGTGGGAGTCTCTCTCACTAGGCCATCACTGCACTCAAAACGGTGAAGGAAAACATCGTGAGGAAACCGGCATATCCTAGAAATAAAAATTCAAATACATGTGACATCCACCAACCCGCATTGGGCCCGCGTGGTGGATTACGGCCCATTCCATCTCACAGAGAGGAAGCGTGTGTCCCAGCAATGGGAACATTTTTAGTAAATAATCGTATGTGAAGCTGCGGGCAAATTCACAATATTTGTACAAACCTTTCTTTCTTAAACAATTTCAGGCTATATTATGAACCCAGAATTATTTTTTATTGACTACTGTATTGTCTTACCATAGCATACTTTGGAGAAAAGTAATAAAATAAATTAAGAGATAAAAAGGAGAGAGGATATAAAAACATTGATACTCATAGTAATTTCGCTCATTTTATTTACAGACCGAGTTGAAATCATAGCCGTTTCACCAAAAGGTAAGATTTTGGCCCGCATAAACTAACCAAAAACTAACAATGATTTGAGTGGGGCTTTTACTAACTGAATGTCTTGTCAATGTTACTAACTTATTCTGCTTCAATTGAATTCCTTATAAAAGTGTGACATGTCTTATATTTACTTGTATCTCTATGTGTCTCACCCAAAAATCTACTGCCAAGGAGGAGGCGGAACGCGTGAGGGAGACGCAACGCAGGAGACGCTCTGGGCGTCGGGAGTCGCCAGCCGATTCCTGGCCACCGTAGACGCGGACTTGCGTTGTGTTCCACACGCGCCTCAAAGAAATGTCAGCAGAACTGAATAGCTCTACGAGGGCCGATGCCTGTCTGGGTCGCGGATAAATTTGAAAAAGAGTTACCGCGGCCCTGGCTCAAGCAACTGAAGGGACACGGGTGGGTTTTAGTCATAGACATAATAAATAATATGGACTGGAAATACCTACAATAAAAACGTGCCTACCTAAACCTTAAAATGTCACTTAAAATGGCTGCCGATGCTTTGGTTGTGTTAATAGCGGAACACACACACATTAATAATACAAAAAGTAAACAACTATTTGACAGCAGGACTACCACGAACACAACCACAAAATTCGTCACATAAAATGGCGAATTTGGCACGTACCTACAACTGTCACTACGGCATAACAAAATGTTGTCATAATGAGCAACAACTGAAATATTGTTGTCTCTTTTGTCAAATACGATTACTACATTAGAAAGAATGAAACAAAAAGATGTTTCACATTCTGTATCGTATTTCACTCATATTTGTATAAGCTAATGTATGTATAGAACATCGCGGCGCGGCGCCTCCATGTTTTTCCTAGCTCAATGGTTTTAGTCAGTAAAAGTCTGACACACCCTCCCGCTTCACCCAGAGCGGGAGAAGTCATGGATGAACCCACCGAAAAAAAAAATCTTTTTCATTATATGTGTCTATCGATACGCTCTGTTTGAACAATTTCTATGAAAATTTGTAATTTTGCATTGTCGGATAGCACTTTGTATGTTCAAGCTGTCGGTCTTTGTTGTGTTTTGTGCATCATTGTAATGATGTGTTTTGTCTTGTTTAACCCCACGGGGCTATGTGGCCCCTGGTTTTGCTTTTTTGTGTTTTCTTTATCATATTTAATGACGATGCCTGGGACGCACGATCCAGTTGAGTAGGGCCAACTTCGAGAAAGCTGGGCAGCGTTCGGGAAGTTGCGCGGTATCTTCTCGTCCAACTTACCACAGTGTCTCAAGACGAAAGTCTATGACGAGTGTGTGTTGCCAGTGATGACATATGGCTCTGAGACGTGGTCGCTTACAATGGGCCTCATCAGAAAGCTTACAGTCACTCAAAGGGCAATGGAGAGGTCTATGCTTGGAGTTTCCTTGCGTGATTGAATCAGAAATGTAGAGATCCGCAAGAGAACCTGGGTTACCGACATAGCCCGAAGAATTGCCAAACTTAAGTGGCAGTGGGCAGGGCACATTGCTCGCAGAACGGATGGCTGATGGCGCAGAGAGGTTCTGGTGTGGCGACCGCGAACCGGAAGACGTTGCGTTGGAAGGCCTCCCACCAGGTGGACCGATGACCTGGTGAAGGTTGCGGGGATCCACTGGTTGCGAGACGCACGGGACCAGTCAAAGTGCTGACGCTTGGGGAAGGCCTATGTCCAGCAGTGGACGTTTTTCGGCTGATATGATGATGATGATTTAATGCTTTCATCCTAAAAGCTCATTCATAAAAACCGAACTCTCTTAAGAAAACAAAAAAATCTTTTGTTCTCGAAATAATAATAAAAACAAACGGCACCTGTTCCAAATGAAGTTATTCATCTCCCGCTTCTTTGTCCAGTGTTAATTATGTTTGAAAAAAGTTTTATTTCTCCTTTGAGATTCAAATTATTTATTACGACAACGGCAGATGTCGTCGAACACAAAAAATATTATAATCCCTAAGTATTTCTAATTGCCATAAATTACTTTAGAAAAGAAGTTGCAAAACAACTTGACATCTTACAATTATAAAATTTGATGAACTCTTGGACTCTATCTATAGAAAAGTGATGTTTTTCAGCGATAATGAATGTTAAAAGCTCGAAAATGTATGGGATTGACATCATCGTCAGCCTTTTGCAGTCCACTGCTGGATACAGACCTCTCCAATGCATTTGGTTCGATTTTCGGCAACTGTCATCCAGCTGCTACCAGCCACCCCGCGACGATCGTCGCTCCACCTAGTCTGAGGGCGTCTTACCTTACGTTTACCAGTTCGCGGTCTACACTCAAGAACTCGTCTACGGTCATCGGTTCTACGACTAATATGGCCGGCCCATTGCCACTTCAGCTTGCTTATTCTCTGAGCTATGTCGACAACTTTGTTCTTCTTTCTTCTGGACACGGATCGGATGTAGTGCGTAAAAGTAACTAATTTAAAAAAAATGCAAGTATCCTTAAATAAACCGTCTTACATTGTTTATGATGACTTGTTGTTTATGATGTAGTTTATTATTCGGAGTTCCTACGAAGAGGTATCAGGGAAAAGGCAATAAGTGATATTTCTAAATACCTATCTATTTACAATGTCAAATGTGAATATTTTTAAATGTGCTGGTTTGAAGAAGCATATACAGAAAGAAAAAAGGAAGAAAAACATTTATTTGTGACCCGAACAGGAGAAACGAGGTAAGCAGAAAAACAAAAAAAAACGGTCAAGTGCGAGTCGGACTCGCGCACGAAGGGTTCGGTACCATTATCGTAAAAAACGGCGAAAAAATGACGTGTTTTGTATGGGAGCCCTACTTAAATATTTATTTTATTCTGTTTTTAGAATTTGTTGTTATAGCGGCAACAGGAATACATCATCTGTGAAAATTTCAACTTTCTAGCTATCACGGTTCATGAGATACAGCCTGGTGATAGACAGACAGACAGACGGACCGCGGAGTCTCAGTAATAGGGTCCCGTTTTTACCCTTTGGGTACGGAACCAAAAAAAAACAATAATGACCCCGTGCAAGACCAAAAAGGCTCCTATCTGAGCATATGCAGCGATATTTAAAAGAAAAGAAAATACCGCTGCTCTGATATTCTGATTAGGCCCACTGTTGATGCCACGGACACATTCACGGCAACAGAACATACAATATTTAAATAGAATAAAATAAATAAAAAGAAAATAGTTAAAACACAGAAGGTGAGTCACAGTATATATGTGTGTAAAGTATTAAACAAATATATAAATAAAACACATTAAATATACCTGAAAGAATAGAAAAACACACATCAGTAACTTTTTTTTGGGGTACGCCTTTGTCCAGCAGTCCAGTATTGGTTAAAACTTTTGTTTCCGTCTTCCTGTAGGAAATAGGTACCTATGGACAGCAAATTTTACCGGGATCAAAAACTATGCAAAACTTGATATGACACTGAATATATTGTAGCCGTATGCTAAACTTTACGGGCACCCATATTGTACGAGTACATGAAAGTTGAGTCAAAAAACTCATTTATTTGATGTACAGACTGATGTAGGTATTAAAAGTTATGTTAATATTGTCGTTGGAAACTTATAATTATTATTTCTAGCTTTTGTTTCTTTTTATGGTACTCATCTTTTGTTTTTACTGTAATAAAACACATACAAAATGTTAATAGAATTTATCTGGTTGATAAATACACTGAACCATAGCAGTCGGTAGTACATGTAGTGGTTCGGCAGTCTCAAAAAGCGTTCCTAATTATAGGAAAAATAGATACTTATATATTTTTTTAAATAACAATTCATGTATTTACCTTACATAGTTACATGGTGTTACATTTAATACCTTTATACGAGCAATTGTAAAGCTTTTGTCATTTTGAAGTGTTTTGTTTTTTGAACGGTTTTGTTTGGTTTTAGTTTTTTATAAATTGACTCACACACTGTTCCGTTGTTGTTGAAAAGTATGTGAGAACCATGTTCCTACTTATCAAATTAATTAACTTTCCTGTAAATGCTTTTAATACTTTATGCCTGTACGTAGTATAGTGTGTAGAGCTATTCTGGGTGCATCGTCCTCACATATATGGATGTATGTAAATATTGTAAAACACCTTTTTTTTTTTTAAAACAAGAGAAAGTATGGCGTTTCTTGTGCGTTCTTCTCCATAAAAATCTACTTTCCGAATGCAGGGTAGAATCGTTTTTTTTTTTTATTACTTGTAAATTTTAATTTTAATTTATGTGACGTTCAAAAGTGCCGTTTATTGGCCTAATTGAATAAATATATTTGACTTTGACTTTGCCCTGTTTTTTGTTTGGGTCAAATTTAGTCAATGAAATTTTGGATACCTTATTTTTAAAATATTTATTTACTCGGTAAATGTACTGTAAATTGTTGATACAATGGGTTTATCTTATTCAGAATAAGGGAATATTCTGAATAAGATAAACCCATTGTATCAACAATTTACAGTACATTACACAAAACAGTACAAATTTGAGAAAATGACATTTCACAATAATATTGTGGAATTCAAATTATGTATTCTTGATCAAATATTGCGAATTTGTGTTCTAAACTTTCGGTCTATGGGACCGTGGCTTAGGAAGGTGCAAAAAAAATGTTTCTATTTGCGTGGCTGCCTACTGATCCTAAAATATCTAAAGTATTTTCAATCTACTCGAAAACAAGTAGAAGAATATACAAAACATGATATTGACAGGTTAGCAGCCGGCCTCAAACTATAAGGCTTAGCTTATATCTTGGTAATCTAGACATTACACAGAGTTTATAATTTTAAGTGTCCCGCAAGCTACTCTCATACATTACGCTATACGTGAAACTTAAAGGGTAAGTATGTAAAGACAGTACTGAAACCGTTGTTACAGGTTAACTTGAGACAGTTAAAGTTAATACGACCACTTAAACTAGAAAGACAAGACAAGCTGTGTCCAGAGAATCCCTGGTCCGAAGTATAATGAAATCTTACCTTAATGAAATGCTTTAAGTACATTTTGGGGTAAGTTTATGTCCACTAACTCCATGACCAAATAAAAACCGGCTAAGTGCGAGTCGGACTCGCGCACGGAGGGTTCCGTACCATTATCGCAAAAAACGGCACAAAAATCACGTTTGTTGTATGGGAGCTCCATTTAAATATTTATTTTATTTTAATCCCCGCCGGAAAAAGAGGGCTGTTATAAGTTTGACGTGTAAGCTGTGTAACTGTATGTCTGTTTGTGGCATCATAGTGCCATAACGGATGAACGGATTTTTTTGATTTAGTTTTCTTTGTTTTGATGGTGATTTTGTCGAGAGTGTTCTTAGCTATGTTTGAATAGAATCAGTACAGCCGTTCAAAAGTTATGGGCGTTTTACTGTTTGAATCGGGCTGTTTTCGCAAAATATCGTTTCATAATTACTTGTTCAATAGATTGCCGATAGAAGCGTATCTACTATCACAAAGTACGGAAGCGGCGGCGCACCTCAGACAGAGCGGCCACTCTCACTTTGACATTTCGGTTTTACAGGGCATATTGGGCAATATTGGACCGAGCTCAGTCGCGGCTGTCATGATTGCTTTGTGCAGGCGTTTGTCACGTCATTCATACATTAAGTACTGTAACGAGGTTGGTTGCATTGGATGGGTTACCTTTATTATTTGTTACAGACCGAATTTACCTACTTTTTTGTTTTAATTCTTTCTTTCAATTATTTTTAAGTTATAAAGGTCATTAATCTTTCAAGAAGACAAATAAGAAATTCATTATCAAGGATTATAATAAATTATTTTAAGCCCATAGATGAAATTGGGAACTTGTCATAATAATAAGGTTCAAGTCATACAGCTTACAAATATGTTTCCTCCGACTGCACAGCATAATTTTCTTCTTGTTTAAGATCATCGTTGGTTTTTTGATTTTATTAGGTACCTGTTTTTTCACATTTATATTTTTGTCGAGCTTGGAGCTTTTTACAATTTAATTTTTTAAGTGGGATCATTATTACACTATTACTACGTCTTTTTATTCTCCAATATTCATCGTATGTGGTCATCATATTAAATGTTTCGTGATATTAAATGGATATTTGATGCCCTGTCTACCCTCTAAGGCATGTAAGCATGATATGATGTATGTTTAGACGAATCTATGTATTTATGTTTGTAACTTGGGCAACCTACTCTTTTTTTTTAATTCGGCATCAATATAGTAGCAACCCTAGTGAATCTGTCAAGTTTAGCTGTCAATTTTCTAAACTGCGTGAGTGGCCCTTCTGTATACTATCTATTTTGTGTTACTATGTACTAGATAAGTTATGTAGCATGCAATAAAAATGTGTTGGGGGTTTTTTTAATTTTGAAATTTTACTTGTTAGTAGGTATTTGTTGTTATAGCGGCAACAGAAATGCATCATCTGTGAAAATTTCAACTGTTTAGATATCACGGTTCATGAGATACAGCCTGGTGACAAACAGACAGACGGACCGCGGAGTCTTAGTAGTAGGGTCCCGTTATTGCCCTTTGGGTACGGAACCCTAAAAACGGCAAGATCACTATAATCCCAAATTACCATATGGTTTTTTTTATTATTTTCCTGGAAGGGTGTACAGGAGAAGGTATTCCCAAAGACTATAATTGAAAGGAAAATACGGGCATTTGGTATCGGTATCTTGTAAGTATCTAAGTACCTGCCAAAGTTCATAAATTCATACAAGCGACGTCGTAAAGTAAGCCTTGAGCAAAATTTAGTTTTAAATAAAACTACCCTGGCCTTCACAACTTAATAACACACTTTTGAAATTGTAATTTCTCATATTAAGTTCTATAGAAATCAGAATTTTGAAATAAAAAATGTAGTATTGAGTTTTGAAGGTCAAAATCAATCTGCCTAGTCTTTTCCCAACTATGTTGGAGTCAGCTTCCAGTCTAACCGGATACAGCTGAGTACCAGAGTTTTACATGGAGCGACCGCCTATCTGACCTCCACAACCCAGTAACTGGGTAACACGAGACCTCTTGGCTAGACTGGTGTCAGATCTCAAGCTTCTGACTACTTGTAACGGCTGTCGAAGGCCAATGAATTAAGAAATATAATACTAAGACGAAAACAAAAAAAAGTTACTTTAACAATAAAATCGGGAAAGCTACAATTTAGATTTCAAGCCAAGTTCATTCGTATAAAAATCCTGGAAAGTATTTTTTATTTTAAATTTGCCTGACTCGCCAAAAGCAAGCTCTCTTATTGGAAAGTCGTTAGTTTCTGACAGAATAGGATCCTAGATATCCAAACATACAATTTATCTTCTCAGTCTGGCGACCCTAGCGGAGTATATGGCACAATGCCAAACTGTCGTGTCCAAGCCAAGGTGGATGTCAAATTATACGCCCCGCTGCGTTAGGACAATTGTGGTGAAAGACCGGACGGGTTCCGGGCTTAAGATTTGATGAAACTATTCAGATCTATTAATAGAGGGAGGAGGAGGGGTTCATAATAACGTAATCAAGGTGACACACACACAGCACAATGGCACGTGACTATGATTTCGGACAGAGATATTTTCTTGTTTAGTTTTCACCAACGAAAGTTTCAGTTTTTGACAATCATTCGCAGAAATCATTAAAAGATTTTGATGAGTCAGATTTTGGTGTACAGCAGTGGTGGCCCAGTGGTATTGGCCGCGACTTACAAGTTGTAGGTCGTGGGTTCGAGCCCAGGCAGGAGCTTTAATTTGTCTAAATTATTTCTTCACCACTGCTCTCAGAACGGTGAAGGAAAACATCGGGAGGAAACCGGCATGTCCTAGAACCAAAACTTCGAAGACATGTGACATCCACCAATCCGCACTGGGCCCGCGTGGTGGATTACGAGCCATTCCCTCTCACAGAGAGGAGGCCTGTGTCCCAACAGTGGGAACATTAATAGTCTGATGATGTGATGTGATGGGTCAAGCTGGTTGCAGAGATCTTGCTAAGTTAGTTTAAACTTCCCTTAGCTCTTGGCTTTTTAACCAGCTGAAATGAGCTCAAATTCTTTGAATGCATTTAGCAATTACTTAATTTAAAACTTAAGAACAGTCTCCTAAGAACGGTTTTCTGTAGCTACAACGGTTACAGTACCTGAACTCCATGACCTCATCCCACCAGCCCCCTTCTACCATCGGACATCTAGACGCACTGCAAGTTTCCATCCTTACCTTGTTGCCATTCCACCAATTCGCACCAAGCGCTTCCAAACATCCTTCATAATGCGCACAGCGAATGAATGGAACTCACTACCTGCGTCTGTGTTTCCGAACGCATTCAACCCGAATCTCTTCAAAGTTAGAGTGGGGCTGGTGGCTTCTTCTGGGTATGCTCACTCCATCGTTGACTCTGTCTCTGTCACTTTTGACCTAGACTAGAGTCAAGAGCAAACCCATAACCAATAAAAAAAAAAACCTTACTGTTCCTTCTGAAAAATCCACTTGTATCCTGTACCTATAAGTATTGAGTTAGTATACTTATCTACTTGGACGATATTTCGACCGCGTACCAGAAGACGCAGAATTGGAAGGTCTTCCTCTCTAGGTGGACCGAGCGGGCATCCACTGCATGCGAGACACACAGGGCCGATCGATTGGCAAGACTTGAGGGCGGTCTATGTTCAGCACTCAGCAGTGGACGTCTTTCGGCTGAAATCATGATTATGATGGCTTATCTACTGAAGATATGAAATGCGATAATAAAACACTAATACTCAGTTCTCAGTATTGACACACACACAATATTGCAACTGACATCACAATGATATTGCAGTTTATTTAGCTGCGTAGAGAAAACAATGAAAGCAATCACTCCGCAGATGCCGCTTCGTTATCTTTGCTGTATAGCATCCAACTTCCATTCATTGTGAACACGCTGTTTATGTGCATTGATGTGACTTACGTCTGCTAGTGTTGTTTTCTTTTTAACCGTGTTAAGTGATACTTATTGGTAATGGTTTTATTTTTAACCCCCGACGGAAAAAGAGGGTTGTTATAAGTGTGACGAGTGTACCTGTGTGTTTGTTTATTTGTGTATCTGTCTGTGGCATCATAGCTCCTAAACGGATAAACCGAATTTGATGTCATTTTTTAAGGTTCCGTATTCAACAAGGAACTCTAATAGTTTCGCCATGTCTTACTGTCCGTCTTTCAGTCCATCTGCAGCTTAACTCAGAGACTTAGCATTAGAAAGCTATAATTTGGCTTGGATATACATATTAATTACGCCGATAAAGTATTAAAACAAAGAACCATTTTTTTTGTTACCTCCTTGAACACGTAAAGTGGGGGGATGTTTTTTTCTCGTCTTTCCCATTTTGTGGGATATCGTTGGATACGCCATTCAAAAATATGTTGATTATATTATATTGTATAATCAACATATTTTTATATTTTGTTGTACAGCGGAAAAACAGTTTTTACCCACCAACTTTAATCCTTGAGTTTCAGGACAAGAAGTCAACGATGTGTCAATTTGCCAAATTACCATATTTAATTCAGTCGACCTTCGATTCAGTTTATAGTCTTAGGAAAACCCAATTTGAATCAGTCTTTGCTCGACCTGAGAATCGAACCTTGACTTCACCCTCAGCAACCACGCTCTCGACCACTAGAGCAACGACGCACTCTATTCACTATGGATTTGGCCCATCACCACGTCACGACCTCATCAAAGTCCATACCAAGTTGCCTGGAAGTGAACGCGGAATGCGATAAGGCCGCCCATTATATGTGTATTAATTTTAAGTTTCTTTTTTTGTATTTTAAGGCGGTACCCCGAGCAAAACGCCGCGCAAGCCGTTTTTCGTGCTGTTTTTAGGAGCTATCTACTCGTTATTTAAAAAGAAATATCAATGAATAAAAATACATTAAATTTCTACATAATATTGATTCTAAAATGGTAGATTTAATATTTTTTTAATGTTGTATATGTTTAACTAATCTCCTTCCAAAAAAAACATAAAAATGAGAAATAATTATTGATAGCATGCATCTCCTCGTAAAGTATTCATTGATAATTTTTTTGTACTAACACCAATGGGTAGGCAATTTAATAACGAACATTTTGGTAGTAAACTTTTTTTCAAAAGACCAAAATTCAATTTTATAAAGATTTTATTCTAAAATCTGGGTGTAATTCATGCGCCATCAGTGCCGCTAGACCAATAGGAATGCTCATATCGCATGCCGCTTTTTGGTCAGGGTACCTTCTTAAGTTGTACAATAAAGCCTATAATAAATTAATTAATAACGGTGCCGTGTCGCGCCGCGGTGTCTTGACGTGACGTGCTAATGCAGGGTACAGCAATATCGCCGTGGAACGACGCGTCGGTCGACTCATCATCGGAATCGGTACGTGGTGATGTATTAGCGAATGGTGTGCAAAAAAATTATAGAAATGATAGATTCTGATTTATTGATAGATCACTTGTTGAAAGAGACTGCTATTTCACATATTGTATTATTAATACTGAAAATATACACTTCTTGCACACAAGGCACGACATCGTGTAACGTTGCGGCATCATGACGCAATTTTTTACGACACGGTAAACTAAATTAACACACCAAGTCTACGTGCCGCGCTGCGACACCACACCGTTCCATTATGTTTACGACGTCGTGACACAGTGATGAGGACAAGCCCTAACTAAACGTTCGGTTTGCGTCGATCTCGTAGCGCTATTCAATGATATGTGCTCAATTCTCATTAAATTGCGATAAAACGTTATCATGGCTTCAGTTAGCTTCAGATTTAGTTAGCAGGTTCATTCAGGTGAATGGAATAGAATGCTGCATAAATTGTATTGCGAAGCTTGTATATATAAATCACACACACAAATAGGGTAGTTTCCTAAAATAACAAACTTGTTGTTATTGTATAGTAATAATTAATAGGCCGATATTATTATATAAAGAGATATTTTGGACGCTGTTTTGTCATTGCTGGTTCAGGGAATTTGCTAATTGGTCATGCCAATTAGTGTAACTAAGATATTGGTTATTCTGGTGACTTGATTCAGTTAATTCATTAACCGGTTAAATGCTGTAACTATCGAAATAATTAAACATCCATTGTATCTCGCGTGAATCCATGTTTCGGGCACTCAAGGGGAAATATAATTATTTACAGTCGATAGCAGTATTTGCTGAATAAATTGATTATTAATTGATTCAATAGGTACAATGAGAAAGAAAGAAAGAAAGAAGAACATTTATTTGTGACCTGCACAGGAGACACTAGTTAAGCAAAACACAAACAATAATATAAAATAAATAACCCCGTGCGAGACCAAAAAGGCTCCTATCTCAGCATGTGCAACGATATTAATTAAAAATAACGCCGCGCTGATATTTTGATAGGACCCACTGTTGATGCCTCGGACACATTAACGGAAACGGAACATACAATATATAAGGAATAAAATAGAATAAGATAAAATAATAACATAATAGTATGTACACAAGGTTAGTCACAGTATGTATGTGTAACAAATATATAATTAAAAATCAATAAATATACAACCAAAATCCCGACGGCTCAATGATCATTTGTCGAAACCTTAGACAAATGACAGAGCGCGCCAATCTATGGTCGGCGTCGGCTGTCAAAATGATAAGAAATATTGGTGAATTGTCTAAGAAATTTCTGTAAATAAACAAAGTGAAAAGATTGCTAGTATTCGATAAAACAGAGTGGTGTGAAAAAAGAGTAAAATAATAATATGGGAGGGTGTGAATATTACTGTGTGTAGCAGAGGCATGATTACGAAAACAAAGAATCTTCACCTATAAATTCGGAGGCTATCTCGTATTTTGTAGTCCTAATATTAACAGTTATCTCGCGAAGCTTTTTTTATTATACACTAACCTATAATGCCCACTTCTGTGTGTTCTCCCATGCCCTTTCTGGAACTCTTCTTTCGAGCCTCCTCGAAATTTAAAGTTTTGAAATTGTCTGAACCAGGCATAAAAATATGTAATAGTTGTCTTTGGATTTGTCTTGATCTAGAAAAGTACCTTATGATATTCAATATGATAGAAGCAAGATGTATTTTGTTTTGTACAGATATGGAATTGAACGTGTTGCATATATGTAGGTACCTTTTTTTTGGGTGGGAAATCATCCAATTACTTCTCCCGCTCTGGGTGAAGCGGGAGGGCGTGTCAGACTTTTACTGACTAAAAAAACCCACCCGTGTTCCTTCAGTTGCTTGCGCCAGGGCCGCGGTAACTCTTTTTCAAATTTATCCGCGACTCAGACAGGCATCGGTCCTATCAGGCCCCGTCACTTTTGCTGGCATCTCTTTGAGGCGCGCGTGGAATACTACGCGCCGTAAATTCGGGCTTGGTCCTTATCGGACGGTAAGCTATCCATAACTTGCCGTCCGCAAGCCCGTGCCTATGGTGGCCGGGAATCGGCTTGCGACTCCCTACGCCCGGGGCGTCTCCTGCGGTGGCTAGGGGCGTGAGGGCGTCTCCTTAGCGTCTCCCTCACGCGTTCCGCCTCCTCCTTTGCGAGCATTACTGATATATGTAGGTACCTAAATAGTAGATATTGCCTAAAATATAATAGATAAGTAAAAACTGGATGCGCGATGCACGGGACCGATCAATGTGGCGACGCTTGGGGGAGGCCTATTTCCAGCAGTGGATCTCTTTTGACTGATATGATGATGATGAAGTAAAAACTAAGTTTATTCATTATTTCCCAGAATCAATCACATCCTTTTCTCCTTCAGCTCTATGTTATGTTCTCTCTTCTTTGTATCATACTATAACCATGAACAGACCTGTAGTACGTAATAAACAAACAACAATGTACTAGAACACACCTAGTTTCGTAGTACAACGTCTTGGCGATGCCATATAATTGGCGGGTCTAACGCACCAAGTGCTGGAAATAATTGGCTCTTTACAACTACCTGCGAGCTGCGGTACATTCAATGGCCTGTTGAATTTTTCATAAATGTCAACTGGTAGTGGCTTCTTGGATTTTTGTTCAAATAAAACTTTAGCTGCTTTTGCTTAGTTCGAACGAAAACTGGCTCGGCAAGATATAGTCTCTTAAGTGGTTAGGAAAACTTATGAAGGCCGTTACATCTAACAATAAAAGTTTGATTAAGTTGAAACCCTAAAATGTTTTTCCAAGGACCTTAAAAGCCACCGGGCACCGTATGTAATCAAGCAAAAATACACTAGTGCCCAGATTAAATCAATAAAACGTATACGACTAATAAACTCCTTCCTACTAGGTCAGTGATTATCAAAGTTACGGCAGTAATATTATAATCGTTAACTAAAAGGCCAACCTAGATAAATTAAGGAATGAGAGTAAACTTGACGGAAGAAAAAGGTAACATCAGAAGTAAGCCGAAAATAAATAATATGTTCAAGAAATATATACCACGAGGAATCAAAGAAAGTACAAAAACAAGTTAATTCAATAAATCAAAAAACCCGACTGATTAACAAGTGAACTAAAAAGACGTAAACAAGAAGAAAATCATAGTGTGCAGTCGGAGGATTCATCTGGTTTTGGTCAACCAGCTCGCGAATATGTATCTTTCGACTGCACAGCATGATTTTCTTCTTGTTTACGTTGGGTTTATTGATATTTGAATTAACTTTTTTTATTTATAACTTTTTGGTTTATATTTTCTTCCGAATTTGGTAAATTTAAACATATAAGTGGTGTATATTTATGAAATAACATTTTAAAACCCTTAATTTTGATACACCATACGATGGGGCTGGATGAAAAAAATTGGGCCCCAAAATATGGCTCCTAAAATCCGCCATTTTCTATTTTACAATTTTAATGTAGCCAGTCAACACTCGCAAGGTGAAAACGAATTGATTGACGTAAGAATCATCATAATCGGCCAACACGTTTGATCTCTGGATCGCCACATAGGAACAAATATACATACATACATAGACTGATAAACACATTACCTTCCTTCGGCAGTCGTATAAAAATACCAAAAATTGATGTGAGTTCAACCCGAAACCGAAGAGACACCGAGACTGTACTTTCTAGAAAACATGAACGATGAAAAGGCCAAAATTCAACATCTTTATCTTGTTTCCTATGGAATTCCTCCGGAAATTTTACAAATTATATTTTACCCTATTAAGTTACCTTGTACGTACAACATTGTGGCCTATTTCATCACCTGGAGGTGAAACACTACCTTACGGAAAAAAATAAAATGGAGAAAGTTTCATTTATCATCTAACACACCATTTTTAGGGTTCCATAGCCAAATGGCAAAAACGGAACCCTTATAGATTCGTCATGTCTGTCTGTCCGTCCGTCCGTATGTCACAGCCATTTTTTTTCCGAAACTATAAGAACTATGCTGTTGAAACTTGGTAAGTAGATGTATTCTGTGTACCGCAATAAAATTTTCACACAAAAATAGAAAAAAAACAATAAATTTTGGGGGTTCCCATACTTGAAACTGAAACTAAAATATATTTTTTTCATCAAACCCATATGTGAATAGGTCTTCAAAAATGATATTGAGGTTTCTAATATTTTTTTTTTCTAAACTGAATAGTTTGCGCGAGAGACACTTCCAAAGTGGTAAAATGTGTGTCCCCCCCTGTAACTTCTAAAATAAGAGAATGATAAAACTAAAAAAAATATATTATGTACATTACCATGTAAACTTCCAACGAAAATGGATTTGAACGAGATCTAGTAGGTAGTTTTTTTTTAATACGTCATAAATCGTAAACCGCAATAGACCAAGTACGGAACCCTTCGTGCGCGAGTCCGACTCGCACTTGGCCAGTTTTTTTTTTTTGGTGCGTTGAAACAGTTCACCACCCCAAAAAAAAATATAATCTCCTAAAACTTTGAGCACCTCAACTTTAATAAAGCTATTGTTGATTGATAATAAAGCTACAATATTGGTTTGATAGCCTTTCCTTTATCGTCTCTGTGGCCATAAATGTGATTATGTCGGGAACTGCGGCGGATCTTCGGAGCTTGATGTCTTTATCTAGACCCGATATAGGTTACACTAGTCGTCATTATTACTTACAAACGTAGTCTGGCGATTACTCCACTGTTTGACGATGAACGTTTAAAATAAAAAAAATATGTCAATTTGTCTCATCATTGTCTAGCCCTGTATGGAAACAAAAATTTTAAAGTTATGAGCGTCGAAAGTTCCATATTTCAACACTAATTTTAACGCATCTTTGGGCGGAAATAAATACCGTAAGAAGAAGGAAAATTGCAAAACGGCCACCATACTGGGATACATTAGTAGTTCAAAAATGCAAATAATTTTATGTTGAAAATATACATTTAGTCGTTTTTTCATGATATCTGGACTCCCAAAGGTCTGTTTATAAAAAATCGCGACCTCGTTTTCGTCCTAAATCATCAGCAATTTCGCTACAAACTTGCAAAAAGGCTAATTCGTACGTGAACCAGATTCTTACTGCTCATCACAGCATCTATCTTTTTCGCACGTGTTGTCGGATGAGATAGCATGCATTTTAACCCCGCGCACAAAATAGTTCGTGCCGTCGGCTAGACCAAAATAAGCTTAATACAAGATGGTGGCTGCGATATTGTGAGGTTTATGTGGCTTTATTTTTAAGACTTGCTTTCTCCGTGGCTTTTTATAAGCTTTATATTATCTTGCTTTCGGATGTGTGTCCGGCAACTAGTTATCCTAACCAAAACGGAGGAGGTTCTATGTTCGACTTCAAGTGTGTTTTTTTTTATTTATTTATGTTCACCGATATCTCCATCAATTGTGGACTGATTTATTTCTTTTTCTGTTTGAAAGAGTATGTTTCGAAATTGGTCCCATTTTAATTTGGTGAAGATCTGATGAAGAACTTCGGAGATATACAACAGAACTCTTCAATAAATAACGGCAAATCATACGGGTTTGCTGCAATCGCATGGCTGTTTATTGTTTATACCATTTCATAACATAACATCACGCTAGTACTCACTAAAGGGGTACGCAGATCTCTCATTTCAGCGGTTATGTTTAATTTTCATGTTATTCGGGTAATCTATTCTGGAGTTATAGGTACCGTACTAAACAACTTGCCTAGTTTAGGCAGGTACAACTAAAAAGGGAAAAATAAAAAAACTTTTTTACTAAAAAAAACTACCGACTACTAAATAAAAAAAAAAACCGACTGCTTCAAAAGCGAACTAAAAGACGTAAACAAGGAAAAAATCATGCTGTGCAGTCGGAGGATACATATTCGCGGGCTGGCTGACCAAAATCTGGTGTATCCTCCGCCTGCACAGCATGATTTTTTCCTTGTTTATGTCTTTTTAGTTCGCTTTTGAAGCAGTCGGGTTTTTTGAATTTTTGATTTAACTTTTTTTATTTATAACTTTTTAGTTAAGTTTTTTTCGAATTAGATACATTTAAACATATAAGTGTTATATTTTTGAAATCACCGCTTAAAACCCTTTATTTTGATACCCCACACGATGGGTTTGGAAGAAAAAAAAAATTTGGACCCCCACAATATGGCGCTCAAAATCCGCCATTTTTCTATTATCCAATTTTGACGTAGCCTATGACACTCGCAGGGTTAAGACGAATCGATTGACGTATGAATTATCAAAATCGGCCAACGCGTTTGGTCTCTGGAACGCCACATAGGAACAAACATACATACATACATACATACATACATAGACTGATAAACACATTACCCTCCTTCGGCAGTCGGGTAAAAACTACACAGTGAAATATAACTTTATTTTTGGAATTCGGTGTCCATATCGCAAAAAAAATGGGAAAATAGAAAGACACCGACTTCCAAAAATAAAGTTATTTATTAAATCACTTTGTAGTGTTTTATTTGGAAGTCGGCAGTATTTTTTTGCATCATCAGCCTATTAATGTTTCCACTGCTGGGACACAGGCCTCCTCTCTGTGAGAAAGAATAGGCCGTAATCCACCACGCGAGCCCAGTGCGGGTTGGTGGATGTCACATGTCTTCGAATTTTTGGTTTTAGGTCATGCCGGTTTCCTCACGATGTTTTCCTTCACCGTTTTGAGAGCAGTGTTGAAGAAATAATTTACGCAAAGTAAAGAGCCTCGGGTCGAACCCACGACCTACAACTTGTAAGTCGCGGCCGATACCACTGGGCAACCAAAATTAAGCAAAAATAGTATATTATGCAACTAGTGAATAAAAGACGGATTTAAAGCGAGGGCCATAGATGAATCACGAGCAAGTGAAGGATTCTAACGACTGAATCACGACCGAAGGGAGTGATTCATGATGATTGAATCACGAGCAAAGCGAGTGATTCAAGTGTTAGAATCCTGAGCGACGCGAGTGATTCATGGCCCTCGATATAAATCCGTTTTATTCAAGAGTTGCATACTATGTTTTATACCATGACTTCGAGAAAAAGAAAGATTTAAGCGAAAAGCACAAGGAATATTACGAGTAATAAATAAATAAATGGTTTATTACCTTCAAAATTTACATAAAGTGTTAAACCCTGACCCCTGAGCTAGGTAACAGCACCTGTGTTTCAGGGGCCAGTGACCACCTCCGTTACGTTACCTAATTATAATTAATTAAATACCATTGCAATTAATATTAGAATTACAATCCAAACAAGTATTCAATAAATATCTTAGACTTAAATCAAAATCATTGTTAAAATCCTAATTAACAAACTCAAAATTAAAATCGAAGAAGTAGTTTGTGTATCGAGTATTTTTTGCGCAAGGAGGCGCAAGGAGGTTACATAGCATTGAGATGGACGTCCAATACATTTTTGTGTTCCAAATTCAAACACCAAAACAGTGATTAAAAGTGCTTTTTATTCACTGTTTTCAGTGAATAAAATAAGCTTTTTAGAGGGGGAATGGTATAAATATTTTTTATTCAAGCACTTCTTGACATCCGCTTAAACCGAAAGAACAATGGCAGGTGCCCATACATTGTTTTAGCTGAGATTAAATTCCTACGTCATTAAATGAAAAATGTCTGGTTTAACTCAGGGTGATGTTCTGAATTAGTTTCTGCAAGAACTTTTGTTCGAGAATGTCGAGAATAATAGATATTCAGTCATAAACTTTTGTAGGTTATGTCTGTGTAATTTTTAATAGTGTGTTTAATAGGTAATATTATTCAATTTCATGGAAGTAAAAGGGTTCCCACCTACCCTTACTATCAACCTAGCTACCCTACCCTACATACCTACCTACCCTTCCCTACCTACCCTACAAAAAGGCAAAATTTTGCTACTTTGTGTTACATTATTGATCTCTTTGGTTTTTTAAATAAATTACAGCCTATGCAGTATTGGTGAAAAATAATTAAAATCGGTCCAATAGTTTTGGAGCCTATTCGGTACAAACAAAATAATCTTTCTTCATTATAATATTATTAGTATTAGATGATTGAAGAAAGCCAAAATTTCAAATTGACACCAAACATTCATCTACCCTACCTCTTGTCCGGTCTTCTCCACGTAGTCTTTTTCCGAACGGATTGTAGAATCACTTTATTAAGATCCAGGCTTAGCGGTCCCCCAGCGACGCCATGAACCGAGGTTCGACCCCTCAGGGGGTAGCCCTCAGCGTGGTCGCTTAGGTTTAGTTGTTGTGCCTGGCTGGAGGCTATATAGCTTAGTCTCCACATGGTAGCCCGGTTAAGCAGTAGCCGGTCACTTTGACCGAACTGCGAGACGAATAGAAGAAAAAAAAAAGTACCCTACCCTTCCCTATCTACCCTTACCTATCTTTATGCCATTTCGAAAGCGCATGTCATACATACATACATACAACGGACTCTTTAAAGCGCCGATTCCCTTGAGTAGCTGATTTTAAAATGAGAATCACGTCTAAACGGCTTGTCGTAATTTATTGGAAAAATATATGTTATATTAGACTATATTTTTAACAATTTCATCTGAGCAAATTTTGAGTTTTATTCGTATAACATAGTGTAATTAATTTGTAAAGTTATGTCTAAAACGGACAAAAACACGACAATCACACTAAAACCGCTGGGCTTATTTTAATGAAATCGACACCATATCAAAGACAATTTAATTATCTACATTTTGATCTGAAGCTTTTTTTTAAAGTCAAAGAATAATAAGGAAAATACAAAAAACTACTAAATTTTGGGTCGCGCGGGTGTGAAACGAGTGCGCGTTTTGTTCCCTCAAGGTCGTTGGCGTTAGTCGTCGTCTTAACGAACGTTATTGCTGATGTAATATCGCTTTGTCTAGGGCCATTAGTCTGTTTTTGCTCTTTTGTCGTTCTATACGTGACATACAACGAAACTTGTGATACGATGATCAAACAAAAATTACGATAAAAAGGGGTGAGTTCTCCGTTTGAATTAACTTCCTTCCGACCTAACAATTTGTACAACATAGTAAAAGCTGATCTTTGTGAGAATAACTTTATTTGTTAAGAAAATACTGTTGCTGCTATATAGATATGTTTTTATTTGGGCATCAAACTATACTCTATTATTGTATGGCAAACTGATATCTTCCCTTTTTAACCCCCGACGGAAAAAGGGTGTTATAAGTTTACCTGTGTGAACAGATGTCTGTGGCATCATAGCTCCTAAACGGATAAACCGATTTTGATTTAGTATTTTTTTTACCCGACTGGGTTATGTGTTTCGCGCGTATCTTGTTTGTATGTATGTTTCTATGTATGTCTTCGTTATCACCTCATATCTTTTAAACCACTTGACCGAATCATATAATTAAGACCGATAGATAAGTCTTGACTGCCCAAGTGTTCTTAGATAGGTGAAGTTCTAAAAAAACAAACATGGCGAATTTTGGGCGCCATATTGTGCGGGGGGCGCCATATTGTGCGGGTCCCAATTTTTTTTTCTGCCTATCCCATCGAGTGGGGTATCAAAATGAAGAGTTTTAAGAAGTGATTACAAAAATATACACCACATATATGTTTAAAAGTAATTCGAAAAAGAAAAATATATCAAAAAAAAAAAAAAAAAGTTAATTTAAAAATCAAAAACCCGACTGACTAAGAATCGAACTAAAAAGCTGTTAACAAGAAAAAATCATGCTGTGCAGTTGGAGGATCAGGTGGTCAGCCAGTTCTATGTTTATTATTGTATTAGCTATTTCTTAGCTATGTTTGATGAAAATCGGTTCATCCGTTGAAATGATATAGGCGTTTTACTGTTTGAATCGGGATATTTTTATTTATTTATGTATCATAATTACGTATTCGATAGATTATTGATTGAAGCGTGTCTACTACTAGATACATTATGTAGTTTAAAAGAATGAAAAAAAAGGTCGGGGTGTTGTAAATTTTTAATTTTACAAACATAGCTAAGAACACTCTCAACAAAGTCACCTATCAAACAAAAACAAAATCGGTTCATCCGTTTAGGAGCTATAATGCCACAGACAGATACACAAACACACAGGTACACGCGTCAAACTTATAACAAACATCTTTGTCCATCAGGTGTTAAAAATATATGGGATTGTCAAGCACCATCAAAAGACACGTGATCTATTCTTTACATTCGGACTTTTCGACTATATAGCCATCGCTGACATCGAATTACACATGTCTAGAGCCTCAGGTACCTTTCTACTTGTCACACAATCAATCTGCTTAGCCTTTGCCCAACTATATTGGGGTCGGCTTCCAGTCTTACCGGATTCAGCTGAGTACCAGTGTTTTAAATGGAGCGACTGCCTATCTAACCTCCACAACCCAGTAACTGGGTAACACGATACCTCTTGGCTAGACTGGTGTCAGAACTCAGGCTTCTGACTACCCGTAACGACTGTCAAAGATCTTTAAATGACAGCTGGGACCAACGGCTTTACGAGGCACGGAAGAAGCTCGGTATGTTGAAATGTTCACCCATCCACGGACCGACCACGTCAAGCGTTGCTTAACCATCGACCATTGCAGCTGTTATTATTTAGCCACGAGCTCCTCCTCCTTCTACTTGTCTCATAATAATGTATTAAATACACATTGGCCCTAAGTATTAAATAAATAACTGAATGAACAGCTACGTTTGAGAAATAAAGTGCCTTGAACATTGAAAGCCGAAAGCAAATAGATGTATTACTTAAAGGAGACTTTATTTATTTTTATCTTTAAAAGCAAAGTACATTTAGCTTAGACTATTGCTCTACTAAAAGCATTGTGAAATACAAAAAGAGATTCCAGCAATTGAGGGAACACGAGTGGGTTTTATTCAGTAAAAGTCTGACACGCCCTCCCGCTTCACCCAGAGCTGGAGAAGTCATTGGATGAGATCCTACCGCAAAAAAACTACGACAAAATCTGAGATCTTTATCAGCTTAATCTTTCCCACCATGTTAGTCTTTAGTCTAACCTGCAGCCTTACTGCGTAATATATTCAGCAAGGCAAAGTGTATGAAAAATCTACCAATTACATAGACGAAAATCTACATCGCGTGGCTTTTTTTGGTGGGAAATTGCCACTGATTTGGGGGAGATTCTCGGCAATGCTCTCCCACTTCACCAGAGTGGGAGAAGTCATTGGATAATTCCGCACCCAAAAAAAAAGCTTCGCGATGTAGATTTTCGTCTATTTTCGCTCACCATCAGGTGAGATAGTGGTCAAGTGCGAGCCTATAGGATATTAAAAAAAAAATGTAATTGGTCGATTTTAAATACACTTTGCCTTGCTGAATATATTACGCAGTAAGGCTGCAGATTAGACAAGAAGCTGGCCCTAACATGGTAGGTAAGATTAAGCTGATAATGATCTCAGATTGTATCGCAAGCTTTTTTTTCATATCAGACTTTAACTGACTAAAACCCACCCGTGCACTGAAATTCTTCAGTTGCCCGAGGTAAATCTTTTTCGAATTTATCTGCGACCGTACGCAAAAAGGCTGCGGGTGCCATTAAAACCAGTAGTTTGCTTTGAGCAACTAATCTAACTCCTCGACCTTTAACTAGTAAATAGGACCGTTACCACTGGCCGTCAGCCCTAAAATCAACAATATCGAGATATTCGACGAGCAACTTTTTCATCATATTCGATTTATCAGGTCGTGCCCTTTCTCGTTATGATACTGACCTTTTATGAAGCATACACGATTCCTGATAATTGCTTTTGCGGTCTGCGTGAGTTTACACATTTTCCCCAGTGGTATTCATCAAATTAATTTTAATTTTCTGTTCCCTCCTCTCCTAATTTAAGAAGCTATTTAGTATTGAAAAAAATATTAAAAACTTTTCGCGAGATTTTCTTTTCTGCTAACAATTTCTCTGGAAGTACTTAATTAAATGGTTTTGAAAGGTTAAAGCGATATTAATTTTGTTAGTTATACAATAGAGTTTTTTACAATAGAGTTTGTTAGTTCTGTGCCATGATTTGATACCTTGTTTTTAATTACGATTGCTTTCGTGAACTTATTCCGTGACATTTAATTTCTTTCATTTAGTAGCCCCATTTTTAATTGGTTTGTTTTCAGATGGTTTATTTATCTCTAAGTAATTGGCGCCTTTGAATAATTTGTTTCCGGTTGATTGCAAATTGTTTAGCTCTTTATTATAAGGGACAACAAGAATTGGCCGTATGTGTTGTGGGTGCTAATTACCTTTTGAGAATCACAACCGGGCTTTTATGATAGTTATATTTATGAGTTTATGTTGTCTTATGTGATTCTTAGAGCAGTGGTGGCCCAGTGGTATCGGCCGCGACTTACAAGTTGTAGGTCGTGGGTTCGAGCCCAGGCAGGCGCTTTACTTTGTGTAAATTATTTCATCACCACTGCTCTCAAAACGGTGAAGGTAAACATCGTGAGAAAACCTTAGAAAAATAAATTCGAAGACATTGTGACATCACCAACCCGCACTGGGCCTGCGTGATGGATTACGGCCCATTCCCTCTCACAGAGAGGAGGAACATTAATAGGCTGATGATGTGATTGATCATCATCAAAATCATATTTTTTTAAAAGCCTTATTTATTTAATAACCTAGTTCAAAGTCAAAGAAAATCTTTTACCGTTCACTAAGCGGCACTTTTAAATGTAAAATTTAAATTATAAAAATAATAATAATTGATTCTACTGTCCATTGTAATAGCAGTGGCCTGTGTGGAAGACATTGATCGATTGCGCTCCCAAGTAGACCGCCCCAAATATAGTTTGGCAAAATGGGGGGAATTTCAGCCCTTTGAACACCCGTCTGCCCATGTGCAGACTATGCCCCACCTACTGGAGTGTCCCGATTCACTTGCACCCTGGATGACCTGTACAATTTCTCCGACGCTGTATTAAACTTGGCCACCTACTGGGCCCAAATAGTTTGATCGAAAAGAAAAACAAAGGAGAATGTCCATGGACAGTGACACACAGTAAATGGAACAATACACACAATAAATGGTCGAAAATCTAGTTACCAGATGAAATACCATACCATCGAGACGAAAAAGAAAGATGACTGAAAGTTACACCCAGTAAATAGAACAGGCTTGAGCACTGCCAGCCCAGCACATTAAACCGACCGACTATTAATTACCGGATGAAATACACAAAACACATTAATACCTGTTCCTGTTAACAGCACTAATTACAATTGAAATGTAACATGAATACAAATGGAACTTGTATTATTGGTCTCGTCACCACGACCGCTGCGTCACGTCATCAATGATTGATTTATGAAAGTACAGTCGCTGCCAAAATGTCCTAACGTTTGTTTAAAGATACTAATTAAATTACTACTATTGGTACTCCAAATATTCTTGAATAGTTGTCGCCACTCCGTGAAGAATAATTCATGATGATTTTGAGCTAACTTTGTGATAAAAGCTTTGTTCCGCGAATTCGCTTCAATAACTTTTCTCAGAGATCTCTTTTTATGAGATCATTGATAGTGTAGCTTGGATCTTGTTTGCAGAGATCACCTTTTAATCTTTTTTAGGGTTCCGTACCCAAAGGGTAGAAACGTGACCCTATTACTAAGACTCCACGGTCCGTCTGTCTGTCTGTCACCAGGCTTTATCTCATGTACCGTGACAGCTAGACAGTTGAAATTTTCACAGGTTATGTATTTCTGTTGCCGCTATAACAACAAATACTAAATACAGAATAAAATAAATATATAAGTGGGGCTCTCATACAATTAACGTGATTTTTTTGCCTTTTTTTGGATAATGGTACGGAACCCTTCGTGTGCGAGCCCGACTCGCACTTGGCCGGATTTTAGGGTTCCATACACAAAGGGTAAAAACGGGGCCCTATTACTAAGACTCCACAGTCCGTCTGTCTGTCTGTCACCAGGCTGTATCTCATGAACCGTGACAGCTAGATAGTTGAAATTTTCACAAATGATGTATTTCTGTTGCCGCTATAACTACAAACAAAATAAAATTTTATTGAAGTGGGGCTCCCATACAACAAACATGTTTTTTTTCCGTTTTTGCGATAATGGTACGGAACCCTTCGCGCGCGAGTCCGACTCGCACTTGGCCGGTTTTTTTTCCACCTTTTAATTTACCTTAATAAATAATATTTGTTAAGATATCCAACAGCACTTACAATTATGAGGGCAGGCAATTGCTCGCTTACTATCTGGTGAAATAGTGAGATGACTAAATCCGAAAAAAAAAAACGTTTTTATGCAGGATAAAAGGATAAGGATCGTAGCAGGTGGCGTTCTGTAGTTTCTGCCTACCCCCATGGAAAAAAGGCGTGAGTTTATGTATGTATGTATGTATTCGACCAACGGAATATGATAACCACCAACTGGTGTCAGACGGAAAAATCACCGCCCTCTACGTCAGTTTTTTGCTGAACTAACAACCGCTGAAATATCGTGTTTCAGTCTGAAAGAAACTATAGTTAGAATTTCAGATTTTTTTGTTGTTAATGTTAAGTTTTTAAACTAAAAACTAGTTCTCAGTTTTTAAATGCTGTGTTCGTTTTTCAATTTTAAAAGAAAAGAAAGAAAAATGGTTTTTGCTAGTTTTTTTTTTAATTTACTAGCTTTTATTCGCTAATTCATTCCCGTGGCCTTAAACCTAAATAACCGTATTTTTTTTGGTATAAAAAGAAGTATATGATACTCAGCGATAAACTATACTATTTATCATATATTATTATATTATAATATTATAAAGCTGAAGAGTTTGTTTGTTTGAACGCGCTAATCTCCGAAACTACTAGTAGGAATTAAAAAATATGTTTGTGTTGGATATTCCATTTATCGAGGTAGGTTATAGGCTATAAAACATCACGCTACGACCAATAGGAGCGGAATATAAATTAAAAATGTTGCAAAAACGGAACTAATTATTCCTTTTTGAGAGCTTCCGTTGCGTGCGCTGCGTAAACGGTTTAAGTTACGCAACAATCATGTATGTAGGGTAGGTAGGGAAGATAGGTAGGTAGGTCGACAGATGGTGGGAGTGAAGCCGCGTGGAACAGCTAGTGTAATAATATGGATAAAATGTAAAATTGTAACTTTTTGTATTTATTAATTTGGTTGACTGAAATTTTGAAGTACCTGAAAAAACCCTTTTCAGATACAGGCAAAATAAATACAGCCATGATGGATTACTAAAATGTTTAGAAAGGCTACACTGAAAAAAAAATAGCAAACTTGTTCGGTTTGAACCAAGTTTTATAATTTAAATAGGTTTTTTTAACCGACTTCAAAAAAACCGGCCAAGTGCGAGTCGGACTCGCGCACGAAGGGTTCCGTACCATTATCGCAAAAAACGGCAAAAAAATCACGTTTGTTGTATGGGAGCCCCCTTAAATATTTATTTTATTCTGTTTTTAGAATGTGTTGTTATAGCGGCAACAGAAATACATCATCTGTAAAAATTTCAACTGTCTAGCTATTACGGTTCATGAGATACAGCCTGGTGACAGACAGACAGACAGACAGACGGACCGCGGAGTCTTAGTAATAGGGTCCCGTTTTTACCCTTTGGGTACGGAACCCTATAAAGGAGGAGGTTCTCAATTCGTCGGAATCTTTTCGGAAGTCGGTGTCGATAAACTGAAAAGAATGAGTACAAAAGACACCGACTTCGGAAAAGAAATTTATTTTCTGCTTTGTAGTTTTTTGTTCTGGAAGTCGGTTTGATTATTTGTTAAAAAGTTTCTTGTAATTAAAAAAACGTTGCCCCACTAGGAATTTCTCCTGTATCGTGGGTGCGTTTACAAACATAAAAACTCACATAAACAAACACCCAGAGCCGGAACAACTATCTGTAGGTCATACAAATATTTGTTCCGTGCGGGAATCGAACTTGCGACACGCAGCGCAGCAGTCAATCGCTCAATTACTGCTCCAACCGTGCGCCCCAAAGATTAACTTCAGTTACCTATTAGAAAATAAACTAACATAATAAAACAAAACTTATTATCAAATATATGTTTCGTTGCTATTAAGCTAAAAGTTACTAGTTAGTTACTAGTTCGTTAGTTACTATTTATCTCTGCATCACCCAAAGGTTGACTGGTAGAAAATGCCTAAGGCATTAAGTCCGCCTCTGTATATTTGTGTGCTTAAAGTATTAAATAAATAAATAAATAAAAGATCGCAAGTCCAATTTTTTTTTCATTGTATTAGATAATAAAGTAACGGAAGCTGATTGTACCCTTTGAAATCACTCTGATTCGGTTTTCGCCGGTTTTCATATTGGATTTGATGTTAATTCGATTACGTAATATCAGAATATCGCGGTACGAAATTGACAATATCAATTTACAATAGCTATCACTTCAGCGCCAGGTTTCGATATCAAATTGAAGTAGGAAAAAATTGGAAAACGTCTGGAGAGATTTCGGCGGGTTTTCCGCGTTTTCTAATCGTACACTTACTCAAGAAACTGTTGTACCTATAATGGAAGTTGATAAATTATTTATCAAAACTTTTTCGGCTGTTTTGGCTCTACGACGTGGTCGCTTACAATGGGCCTTGTCAGAAAGCTTACAGTTACTGAAATAGCAATGGAGAGGGCTATGCTCGGCGTTTCCTTGCGTAATCGAATTAGAAATGTAGAGATCCGTAAGAGAACCAGGGTTGCTGGCATAGCCCGAAGAATTGCCAAACTTAAATGGCAGTGGGCAGGACACATTGCTCGCAGAACGGATGGCGGATGGAGCGGAAAGGTTCTAGAGTGGCGACCGTGAACCGGAAGACGTTGCGTTGGAAGGCCTCCCACCAGGTGGACCGATGACCTCGTGAAGGTTGCGGGGATCCGCTGGTTGCGAGACGCACGGGACCGGTCAATGTGGTGACGCTTGGAGGAGGCCTGTTTCTAGCAGTGGACATCTTTTGGCTGATAATATGATGAAACTTTTTCGAACGGACTTGTATGTACTATAATTTATATTGGATAGGCTCGCGTTTAACAATTATCTTGCTTGCCTTGAAGTAAAGTAAAGTAAGCCTTTTAGTTCAAATAGTGGTTGCCTAGACTAAAATTTGACTAAAATACTGTCAACGCTAATGGAATCAACTCATACAATCAATCTGCCTAGCCTTTTCCCAACTATGTTAGAGTCGGCTTCCAGTCTAACTGGATTCAGCTGAGTACCAGTGTTTTACATGGAGCGACTGCCTATCTAACCTCCACAACCCAGTAACTGGCTAGACTGGTGTCAGATATCAGGCTTCTGACTACCACTAACGACTGTCAAAGATCTTCAAATGACAGCCAAGACCAACGGCTTAACGTGCTTTTCGAGGCACCGAGGAAACTCGGTATGTTGAAATGGTCACCCAACCACGGACCGACCTCGTGAAGCGTTGCTTAACCTGGATGATCGACCAATACGGCTGTTATTATTTAGCCACGAGCTCAATTTCAAATGAGAATATTTTCTTGTTTCATACTCTTTATAGCGTGATTTTTCACTAGTCGGGTTTAAGTTATGAACTTATTTTTGTCCCCTGTGGGAAATAAAGTTGCTCTCTACTTTAGATATACCTAGATTACTTTACACAAGTTTACCTGCACAGCTTGCACGTCGCTCGTCATATTTCTTAGTTTGCTGATTGCTTTAAACCAAGTTGAGACATCGTTGCCGCGTCGCTGTGTTCAAGTTTTGTAGTCGCTATGTTTGCGTAATGTCGTATCATTTTAGTTTCGAGACACCAAGCTAAGAATATTGAACTTAGCTTGTGGAGAGATTTTAGAATGCAAGATTTTCCTTGCACCTTATATATTACTTACTAAATGAACTTGTGGAAGAGGGAAGGCAGTGGTGACCCAGTGGTAACGGCCGCGACTTAAAAGTTGCAAGTCATGGGTTCGAATCCAGGCAGACACCTTGTGTAAATTATTTCATCACCACTGCTCTCAAAACGGTGAAGGAAAACATCGTGAGGATACCTGGAACCAAAAAATCAAAGTCATGTGACATCCACCAACCCGCACTGGGCCCGCCTGGTGGATTAAGACCCATTTCCTCTCCCACAGAGAGGAGGGCAGTGTTCCAGCATTGGGAACATTAATAGGCTGATGATGATGAATGTGCAACGCTTAAGTTTTAAAATTAGAGTTTTGGAATGGAGATAGCTAGCTTTTTGAGTCGACGGTGCATTTACTAAACTGTTTTTTTTTTATTGTTTTTTTTTTACATCGTTCTCACATGTATGTATTTTTTTTTTTCAACAAGATAATTTAACCAAATACTTGTAAAACACATTTTTTTTTAAAAGAGTATGTGTGGAGTTTCTTGTCCATTCTTCTCCACAACAAGCTACATTTCCGAATGGACGGTAGAATCAATTACCCCCAGTTTCCCGGCTCTGAATTGTCGGGGGGTTGGTGTGGCGGGTTGTCGGGCGCGCGTTGTCTGCTGTGATTGGTTGAATGAATTTTCAACAGCCAATCGCAGCGGATAGCGCTTGCTTGGCAGTTTGTCGCATTGGTTCGCCGATGATTTTGAGCTGGGAAACTGGAGGTTAGTATTAGATTCAATTATTTTTTTTGACGTTCCAAAGTGCCGCTTAATGGCCTAATTGAATAAATACATTTTGATTTTTGATTTTGTTTGGACCAGGCTGTGGCCACGGTTATGAATATGGAGTTAAAAAAGAGTGAGGCAGATCCGTTTTATAACCAAAATCACTTTTTTCATATATTGAGCAACACATATGCATCTATCCATCCAAACTTTATTTATTAGTAAGATTAAGTAAGCAATATGCAGTTCAGCAAATGCTGAGTTAGTAATCCGTATGGGTACGCTCAGCGCAATTTTATACGTGTCTGAGGCGATAAATGTTTTCTTTTCTAGTGAGAGCATGGCAGCAATATTGGTAGCGGGAAAGCTAGAGCTAAAATAGTAGATTATACACCAAGGGGATAAAGCTGTGTCTTCACGGGCAGCATATTGAACTCTGAGCGTAACGATGGCCTCTAGAGTTAATTCCCGAGCGAAACGATGGTGTTATGTAGAGTCCTTAGTGAAGCGAGGGGTTCAAGCTGACCAAGACGAAGACAGGCTTTTCATACCTTCTGCAAGACAATAAAATGCCAGGTTTCAGAAATTAAATATTTATTTTGTAATTAATATGAATCTAAAGTTAACATTTTCGTATCTGTGTTTTGATTTTTCCGGTCGTAGATTATTAATAATCTCTAAAGCTCTGTTAGAATAAACTCTGAAATAGAATCACTATCGGTCGACATTTTTTGTGAACTCCAATATTGCAATAAAATCATAGCACCAAACACCGTCTTTTATAGTTTCACGTTCTTTTAAATCGCGTATTTTTTTTTTGAGTTGTGCTTGCGGTGGACAGATCGATTTTTGAAAAAAACATTTTTCATCCCATCTATTCGAAAAGGACGACTTGGTTCGCCTTTATGTGCACCCAAAGGTGGTGTTTTCTATAAGAAACTTTTAGCGGGCAGTAATGAGTTTTATACTACACCTGCTCGGAAAGTACCTTGATACTTTATCAAATTTACGGTAGAAAGTACGTCATTGCATATCGAACAAATATGCGGCGAGAAAACGCATCTGAGCGGGAGAGAAAAGTGTATGAAAATCCATTTCTAACGTGGTTTTCTTTTTTAATTTTGGGTAAGACTATGCGCTGGTAACCTAAATATCAAAAGCCAAAAAGTTTTTACAGTGAGTTTTTATCTCCAAGTTCGCAAAATGACACTGGCCACTAGCTGTGTGTTGGATGGTGTCAAACAATTTGAAAAAAGAACATGTGAAAATTGCAGACGCCATTGGCGCCATTTTCAATTTCAATATAAATTTCAATTAGTAAAGATTTAGTTTTTTATTTTCCTCGTACGTGTAGTATAAAGCACTATGTATCACTCGAGAGAAAGTGCGATTCCCGATCTCGGGTGTTTTAAAGCCCTCGCCTACGGCTCGGGCTTCAAACGATACCCTCGACGGTAATCGGTCACTTTCTCCTCTCGGTGAACAATGTACTATTTAATCCTCTTTATAAGTACGCCGCAATTATCTTTGCCGCGCACTTTTTGAATTTGGAACATCTTAGTGTTCAGCACCAAAGAAATCGAACGCAAATATTGTTTGAATAAAGACTGGCTGGTACGACGGCCCATAGTCACGCCGCCGGATGAATGAAAAAAAAAAACAAATTAAAAAAGCGCGAACTACAGCCCGCGTTTTCGTAAATTTTCACGGATTGTTAGAAATTCATCGTTTTGTTTTGTTTTGATAAAAACTTTTTTGCAAAAAAATACTACCGACTTCCAAATGAAAAACTACAAAGTGAAAAATAACTTAACTTTTGGAAGTCGGTGTCTTTCGTAGGAACCATTTTTTTGCGATATGGACACCGACTTCCAAAAGTTAGTGTTCTACTAAAGAATTTTACTCTAGAATCCCTCACTTCGCTCTGGATTCAAAAAAGCGCCCTCGCCGTAAAAATATTATTTTGCTCCCTTATGATACAATCTACTATTGCGCCCGAGTGATACACTCTACTTTTCATCACCCACTATGAGAAAATAAAAGCGCCTCATATTTTATTGTAATATTATTATTTAATAAAACATAGAGTAACAACTAAATTGAAATTAAATAGTATCCTTTATTAAAACAACTAAAAACTTATATTTACATTTGAGACATTTTCGCAATTATGAAAATTTATTGTTACAGTTTTATTAGGAATAGAGATTGTTGTAGATTTTATATTCTGCGTGTTTGAAATGTCCGAATCTGGATAATTTTGAGGAAAATGTGACGGTGAATCTCGTTGTTTGGATGTAGATGGGCGCGGCGACAGTGGTATGGATGGATTAACTGAAGGTTGCAATTTAATGTTTTCCACGATGCGTTCAGATGTTTTCGCCTTGTTCTCAATGGAATCTTCTATATACCCTTCTGCTACAGCACTCGATTTCCATCCTCCATGTCGCTTGAGAACAGTTAAGTCCGCTCCAGTATCTGCCAAAAGGGTAGCAGAAGTACGACGAAAACAATGTCCTGTATACAGCTTGATACCTATCTGGTAACTTAAAATAAGTAGCAATTTCTTGTGGCATGTTAGAAATTTTATTTTTCCCATCACTTGTTTGAAGCACTTGCCATTTTGATAACGGATGAAAAACCGATTGGTCTTCATAGCAGCAGGACGCAGGTCCAGGTATTTCTGTACAATAGTTTTGTATTCTCCTCGTATTACGAAGGATCGGTCAATTTTGGTTTTTGTATCGGTCAGCTTTACTAACAGTAAATCATCCGAGTGATTTTCGACATCATCAACAGTTATTTTTAAAAGTTCATTGCCACGACAAGCTCCATGTAATACGAAAATTAAAGCCACCTGTAACAAAACCGAATGTGAATAAGACAAGTATCTATCAAAGTACCTACAGGTTACAATAAAATGTGCATTTTTATACACTATGATTATATTTTACTAATCCACCGTAAACATAGTTACCTACTTACTTTTACGGCAAAAAAGACTTTGTCGGGTGCCTCATTAAGGAAAGTCTCCACGTTTTTGACTGAGAACACTTTGGATTTTTTAGGTTTAAATCCATCAGACATCCTCTTCAGGTACGCTATTAATTTCGAATATGTGTCCAGTTTTACATCGTTATTAGAACTGACTGTTGATTTTAGCATTGAGTATGTACTCCAAAGAGTGGAAGGTTGTTTAGTTTTGGCTAAGTACTGGAAGTAGGCCAAAAACACAGATTCTGAAAAATTCTTGGCACCTCTTGCATTTCTCCATTCAATAAAATTACCATAGGCTTTCATATATTTCTCCCGGGATTTTGCAGGTAATAGATTATCCATCACATTTCTTGCGTCAGTTCTAATGCTTTCAGGAGTTAATTATATACTTTCACTGTCACTTGAAGAACTCATTTTTCAAAACAAAACAAAACAATGAATTTCTAACAATCCGTGAAAATTTGCGAAAACGCGGGCTTTAGTTCGCGCTTTTTTAATTTGTTTATTGTTTTCATTCATCCGGCGGCGTGACTATGGGCCGTCGTACCAGCCAGTCTTTATTCAAACAATATTTGCGTTCGATTTCTTTGGTGCTGAACACTAAGATGTTCCAAATTCAAAAAGTGCGCGGCAATAGTTATTTTCTACCAAATACGTAGTAATGTTATCATTAATCACTACAAAACTGATCACAAAGTACGTATTTATTGCTTAGAACCAAAACAGTGCAGAAAAGTTATATGAAATCTCATTGTTGCACTGTTTTACTTTAATGCACTGTTTTGTATATTTTATCAAAAATATTATTATAAAGCCGAAGAGTAGGTACTGTAGTTAGGGTAGGTAGAATAGATAAAGTATGTAGAGTAAGTAGAGTAGGTAGAAAAGGTAGAGAAGGAAGCTAGAGTAAGTAGAGTAGGAAGAGTAGGTAGAGAAGTTAGAGTAGGTCGAGTAGGTACAGTAGGTAGAGAAGGTAAAGTAAGTAGAGAAGATAAAGTAAGTAAAGTAGGTAGAGAAGGTAGAGTAAGTAGAGAAGGTGGAGTAAGTAGATTAGGTAGAGTAAGTAGAGTAGGTAGCGAATGTAGAGTAAGAAGAGTAGGTAGAGTAGGTAGAGTATACAATAGGTAGAGAAGGTAGAGAAGGTAGAGTAGGTAGGGTAGGTAGAGTAGGTAGAGAAGGTAGAGTAAGTAGAGTAGGTAGAGAAGGTAGAGTTAGTAGAGTGGGTTAAGTAGGTATCGTAGGTAGATTAGGTAGAGAAGATAGACTAAGTAGAGTAGGTAGAGAAGGTGGAGTAAGTAGAGTAGGTAGAAGAGGTAGAGAAGGTAGTGTAAGTAGAGTTGGTAGAGTAGGAAGAGTATGTAGAGAAGGTAGAGTAGGTAGAGAACGTAGAGTAAGTAGAGTAGGTAGAGAAGGTAGAGTAGGTAGGGACGGAAAAGTAAGTAGAGAAGATAAAGTAAGTAAAGTAGGTAGAGTAAGTAGAGTAGGTAGAGAAGGTAGAGTAAGTAGATAAGGTAGAGTAAGGAGATTAGGTAGAGTAAGTAGAGTAGGTAGAGAAGGTAGAGTAAGTAGAGTAGGTAGGGTAGGGAGGGTAGGCAGGTTAGGGTAGGCAGGTTAGACTAGGCAGGTTAGGCTGGGCAGAGTAGGCAGGATAAGCTAGGCAGGGTAGCAAGGGTAGGCAGAGTAGGTAAGGAAGGCAGGGTGGGTAGGTGGTGGTAGGTAGATTGGTAGCCAGTTGACGGGAGCGAAGCCGCGGGGGTTAGCTAGTTTAGATATAAATTTACCACAGAGGTTTAATGTATCCCATTAAGTTTAATATAAAATATATGCAGTAGATCGAAAAAGGTACTGGCGTGGTACGAGTACTGGCTGAGAAAAAAAATCGGCGTATAAAACCAATTAGGTGAAAAAATGCCCCGCATTTTGTACCATTGTAAAACTTTGATAGGTAGGTACTTCATATTTAGCAAGAAAAGTATAAAAAAATGGAAATAGATGAGAGGTAGATTGGTAGTTGAAAGAATAGAAGATTAGTAGCCAAGATTGAGCCAAGGGCTGTAAGGCTTCAATTGCAGCCCAAGATATTTAGGCGCACGAGCGCAGCGAGGGCGCCTATATTTCGAGGGTGCAATTGATGCTTACACCCGAGCTAACTATTCTGCTTTACATCTCGATTGTGAGGTAAGTAGGAAAAACCAGCATTACAAGAATAAAGCTGGAATCAAATTATCGGACGCGGCTTACAGACGCGACTGACAGCCGTAAACCAGCTTTAAAATTTTTTTTTTTTTTTTTTTTTCAAGAACAAACTTGAGCTTCGCCGTTCGATATTTAAAATTGATGACTATTATACTCACACGAAGACAAGGCTGAATAGCAAATCGACCTCTTTGGTCATTGGGCTGAATGCATGATGTCTATTGCCAGTATCATGGTTAGATGAACGCGAACTTTTTGAAAGAAAGAAGTGTTTTTTTTAATTACTTACCGCCCTAGGGCTTTTCTAGCTACATTATTACCCTAGAGCGCTAATTAGTCACTTACAAGCCCCCAAGCCCCATTTGGAGGTAATAAGAACCTACTTACCGAACATGAGAGATGTAAAAGTAGATTACGCACCTCGCTAAAGTGAGTAATTTATGCACTCGTGTTAATTTAGTGCCCTCGCGTGCGCTCGGGCACCAACATAACACTCATGCATTAATAACTCACTTTGCGCTCGATGCAACAATCTACTATTGTGTTACAAGGGGACAAAGTAATATTTTGTTCTTCCAGGGCGTTATTTTGAATTCAGAGCTAAGAGAAGGATTCTAACGTAGAATCCTGAACTTAGCGAGGAATTCAATATACACCGCCCGAGAACAAAAACTACAAACTAGTATATTATACTAGTTTCGAGTACTGTAGTTTTTATTTTTCCAATCATCCAATGTGTAGGTGTATAAAGTGTGGGTATATAGGTGTAGGTAAGTATATAAAGTGTAAATAAAATACAAATTACATACATACATAAACTCACGCCTTTTTCCCATGGGGGTAGGCAGAAACTAGAGAACGCCACCTGCTACGATCCTTACATACTTCTTTTGCTTCACACACATTCATACATCTAGTCATACACACACGCCGGTTATGGGTACTGCGCACTTGGCCTTTCTGAAGAACATCACCTAAAAGGTCTATATATGTCTTTCTAGGGCGTCCCCTCCCGGCGTTTCCATTCACGTCTGCCTTGTAAATACCTTTCGTTAGTCGCCTTTCATTCATCCTCTCAACATGGCCAAGCCATCTTAACATACTCTTTTAAATTTTAGTCACTACATCTTATTTTAAACCACAACGTTGTCTTATTACCTCATTCCTCAATCTATCATTTAAAGTTACACCACACATACTTCGCAAGGAGCGCATTTCTACTGCATTAATCCTATTAAAATAAACGTTTATATTTTTATGGGATACATTTTCACAATTTGTGAAAGATATAGTAATGGTTTTATTTGGGACAGAGATAGTTGTTTTCTGGATAGATTGAGTGTTTATAATTACAGAATCTTGCTGAATATTTGTATTTTCATCGATTGTTGGTTCGCATCGTGATGTGGATGGGTACGATGGCGATGGCGAGACAATAGGCAATTTAGTCGATTTTAATGTTATGTTTTCTACAATACGACTGTTCGTGTTTGTTTTGTTCTCAATTGAGTTTTCAATATATCCTTCAGCAACTGAAGACGATTTCCCTCCGTGACGCTTAAGCAGGTGAGGGTGGTGGATGTCCTTCGAAAGCAGTGTCCAGTGAACATATAAGGTTCAGGTAATTTAAAAAATTTGGCGATTATTCGTGGCATTTTAGAAATTTTATTCTTTCAAATAACTTGTTGCCAGCATTTTCCTCCTTGATGGCGGATAAAGGACCGCCTGGTGTGTGTGTCAGCAGGACGGAGAGTCATGTATTTGTCTACAATACTTTTGTACAATAAAAGACCTTTTAATCTTAGTTTTGGTGTCTTTCAACTTCACTAACAATAATTGTTTAGACTGCATTTCAATGTCGTCAACTGTAAGGTTCGTGAGTTCGATACCTCGACAAGCTCCGTGGATACCAAAACTTAAAGCTACCTGTAACAAAGAACGCCTCAATTTGGTACAAAAATATACAATTAAAACTTCTAAAAAGTTATTCATCATTATAACTCAAATATTCTTTAGGAAATAATAATGTACAGACTTACTTTGATACCTAGAAAATCGTTGTCGGGTGCTTGGTTTAAAAAGGTTTCTACATTTTGGCGAGAAAATACATAGGACTTCTTTGCTTTGTATCCTACAGAAAGTCTTTTCAGAAATGACACCAACTTTGAGTAGCTTTCAATTTTGATGTCATTAGAGCTCGTGGCTAAATAATAACAGCCGCACTGTTCGATCATCAAGGTTAAGCAACGTTTGACGAGGTCGGTCCGTGAATGGGTGACCATTTCAACAAACCGACTTTCCTCCGTGCCTCGGAAAGCACGTTAAGCCGTTGGTCCCGGCTGTCATTTGAAGATCTTTTACAGTCATTACGGGTAATCAGAAGCTTGAGATCTGACACCAGTCTTGCCAAGAGGAACCGTGTTACCCAGTTACTGGGTTCAAGGTCAGATAAGCAGTCGCTCCATGTAAAACATTGGTACTCAGCTGAATCCGGTAAGACTGGAAGCCGACCCCAACATAGTTGGGAAAAGGC